>JBBPBX010046851.1:0-26408 GCA_038048925.1 Garcialebias charrua | reverse complement strand
CTTGTAGTTAGCTGAACTTTTAGCCCCAATGGTAAACAGACGAGGCAGCCTCAGGCAGCACGCATGCGCAGTAATTCACAGCACCATCTAATGGCCCGGCATGGTAACTACAGTGAATTCATGGGGAGTCATATCCACAGAATTCGCTCGTGTCAACGCAAATGTTTTGCCTCTAATTAACATACCCCAAACCTCTGTTTCCCCCCACAGTGTCCGTGTAAACAGGGCCAACAACAGGCAACAGCTTTATCAACTGAGCCACAAGGCCTCTGGTTTATGGATTTTCTATTTTCCTTTCGACTACTCCCTTCTTCAGAGGTCGCCACAGAGAACTAACTTACACAGACTTGAGCAAAGAGTTGTCATCTAGGGTGCCTGGGGGAGCAGATATTGAGGGTTAAAGGCCTTTACAAGGGCCCAGACCCACAGTTTGATGTTGTCGGTTTGGAGAGCTGAACCGGTGAGCTTCCGATCACAGGCTCGCCTTCTCTAACCTCTGCGCCAACACTCCCCATTTCATGGATAAATATAACTGAGTAATACCCTGATGCATGCTCAATAATCCAGGTAGAAAAATCTAAAAAAAAGCTAAGTCTGGTCCTCTGGACATTCAAAAAACAAAAAAAAAAACAAAACAAAGCAAAAAATTGTAGAAACGTTTCGTCTTTCGTCCGAAAGACTTCCTCAGTCTGAGGTGCTGGGTTCAGCTCAGTCTTATAAATAGCACCCTCTCACAGTGTTACACAACCAGTTGGCTGATGACAGCCTGAAACCAGCTGCTCACATGATCAAGGAGGACCATCAGCCTAACAATGGATCGTTAGCACCCTGATGGTTGTTTGCTATTCACAGAGGGCTGAGTGATACCAGCAATCACAGCATTGTAGGAGGGGGACAGTTGAACTCGGAGGCCTCCACCCCTGTTTAATGATGGGCGGTTTCTTTTCACAAAGATGGCCTCCTTTACTCCTCTCTCAAACCATCGTTCCTCTCTATCAAGGATGTGAACATCTTCATCCCTGAAAGAGTGACCGCTGGCCTGGAGATGAGTGTAGACTGCAGAGTCCTGACCTGATGATGTTGATCTTCTGTGCTGGGCCATCCTTTTGGCCAGTGGCTGTTTAGTTTCCCCGATATAAGACTGATCACAGCCCTCCTGACACTGAACAGCATACACAATGTTACTCTGTTTTTGCCGGGGGACTGGATCTTTGGGATGAACCAGTTTTTGCCGTAATGTATTTTGAGGTTTAAAAGCCACTGGGACGTTGTGTTTAGAAAATAAACGTCTCAATGTCTCTGAAACCCCTGCAACATATGGAATGGCCACTGGTCTGGGTCTGGGTTCCTTCTTTTCACCTGATGGCTGGCTGGAGTCCATTTTGGGTTTCTTCTCTGCTTTCAGGAAGGCCCAGTTAGGATATCCACATTTCTCTAGAGCCTGTTTTGTGTGTGATTTCTCCTTCTGTCTGGCTGCTGAGTTAGTGGGGACGCTGTCTGCTCTGTGATACAGAGTCCTGAAAGCAGAGAAGAAACCCAAAATGGACTCCAGCCAGCCATCAGGTGAAAAGAAGGAACCCAGACCCAGACCAGTGGCCATTCCATATGTTGCAGGGGTTTCAGAGACATTGAGACGTTTATTTTCTAAACACAACGTCCCAGTGGCTTTTAAACCTCAAAATACATTACGGCAAAAACTGGTTCATCCCAAAGATCCAGTCCCCCGGCAAAAACAGAGTAACATTGTGTATGCTGTTCAGTGTCAGGAGGGCTGTGATCAGTCTTATATTGGGGAAACTAAACAGCCACTGGCCAAAAGGATGGCCCAGCACAGAAGATCAACATCATCAGGTCAGGACTCTGCAGTCTACACTCATCTCCAGGCCAGCGGTCACTCTTTCAGGGATGAAGATGTTCACATCCTTGATAGAGAGGAACGATGGTTTGAGAGAGGAGTAAAGGAGGCCATCTTTGTGAAAAGAAACCGCCCATCATTAAACAGGGGTGGAGGCCTCCGAGTTCAACTGTCCCCCTCCTACAATGCTGTGATTGCTGGTATCACTCAGCCCTCTGTGAATAGCAAACAACCATCAGGGTGCTAACGATCCATTGTTAGGCTGATGGTCCTCCTTGATCATGTGAGCAGCTGGTTTCAGGCTGTCATCAGCCAACTGGTTGTGTAACACTGTGAGAGGGTGCTATTTATAAGACTGAGCTGAACCCAGCACCTCAGACTGAGGAAGTCTTTCGGACGAAAGACGAAACGTTTCTACAACTTTTTGCTTTGTTTTGTTTTTTGTTTGTTTTTTGAATGTCCAGAGGACCAGACTTAGCTTTTTTTAGATAACTGAGTAATGAAACATTTTCCCATGCTGTTTAATAACTTTACCTAATGGAAGTATTTATAAAGTAAAGAAGAACCCCATGACTAGCTGTGATGTATGAAGAAGATTCATTATTTACAATTACAAACTGGAATCTATTAAATAGATATGATTTAAACCATTTTAGTAATTCCAATATCAAATTGAAGCCTCTGTAGTAGAATATTGTGATCATCTGTATGAAATGCAGCACTGAGGTCTAACAGGACCAGTAAAGACACAAAACCATGAGCATACCATTAGTAACTTTCAACAGTGCCGTTGCTGTGCTATGATTAGATCTAAACACTGACTGAGAAATATCTAAATGTCTATTCAGCATTCTTGTCCTGTCACTCCTTTTAGTTGTTTACAATATTCTAAGCATTTCAGTTTTTTTTTAAGACTGGCTGCCTTTCTGTCATCTTTAGTCCAGTTCATGTGCTTGATTATTAATTTGTTCCCATTTCATTAGTTGCAGCTACAGAATAAACCAAGGATAATACAGTTTGACAGGCATTAAATTGGAATTTTGCAGCAGCAAGGTGATTCTTAAAGAGCTATTAGTTAAACACTTGGAACACAGTAGATGAAGGATGATGCATCTCATGTCCTGTGTCAGGTCTCTGCTGTCTTTGATCATGTTTTTTTTAAGACATTACTTTTAGATACTGTGCATCAGACACTGTTTGTGGTGTTTCTTTTCTTTCGTGACACTCCCTTTTTTCCTGTCCATTTGTTTCCTCATATTTTTAAAGGACATACAGTAAAAATATCCATCCATCCATTATCTTTACCCGCTTCTTCCATTTTGGGTCACGGCGGTCGCCGGTGCACATGTCCAGCTTTCACTGTGCGAGGGGCGGGGTACACCCTGGAAGAGTCGCAAGTCCATCACAGGGACACATAGATACAAACAACCATTCACGCTCTCACTCACACCTAGAGACAATTTAGAGTTACCAATCAGCCTATCATGCATGTTTTTGGACTGTGGGAGAAACCGGAGTACCCGGAGAAAACCCACACATGCACGGAGAGAACATGCGAACTCCACCCAGAAAGGCCCCATGACTGGGATTTGAACCAGGGACCTGCTCGCTGAGAGGCAGCAGCTCCACCAGTTGTGCCATTGTGCTGCCACAGTACAAGTAGTGGAAAGCAAATTAAATAAAATTGCGATCCAAAACTGATTATGTATAAACCTTTATAAACTACAATAGAATGACCAAAGTTCATGCTCAATAATCCAGATAAAAATCCAACAATGTTCTGTCAGGTCATCTGGATGGTTCCTTTGTTTTATTTATTTATTTATTTATTTATTTATTTATTTATTTATTTATTTATTTATTTTGCTGAGATGTTTTGTCCTTCATCTAAAGGATTTCTTCAATCTGAGGAGTCACAAAACAAACTGAGTCCCACAAACAGCGCACTCCCATGGTGGGAAAAAAGTTGTTTTTTCTTACGCTGAGACATTTCATCCTTCATCCAAAGGACTTCAACTGTTTTTTTCCCACTATGGGAGTGCTGTTTGTGGAACTCAGTTTGTCTTGTGACCTCAGATTGAAGAAGTCCTTTGGATGAAGGATGAAACGTCTCAGAAAAAAAAAAAAATTTGGTTCAGGTTCTTCTTTTAATCTACAGTTTGACCACTCTTTCTACAGAATTGAACAAACCAAACACCAAAAGTCTCTGGCCTTGCCCTAAAGAAATTCAGATTTCCACCATCTCTGCAGTAGCTTCTTGTTTAATTTCAAGCAATTCTCTTTTGGGAAGTTTAAAGTCATTTTACAACAGCTGTCAATGATTATTTTCTGTGTTGCTGTACATTTATGACTTCTGGGGCTGGTGATTCTGTTAAATTGCAGTTAAAGACATAGCATCCGTTTCATTCAAAGAAGCTGATTTATTGTGGTACGTATGTCTTTCAGGATGGCACATGAGGAAAGTTTCAAAGCTCCTACATTTCAATATGTTGAGAAATGTCTCATCTTAAATTAATTACAGATTGATGTCAATTGACAATTATTTGAGCTCCTTTGCAATAACATGGATTATCTTATTATTGGAGTTGTATATGATCATAAATTATGTGCCACTTTGCTCATTTTAAACACCTTGTGATGGGTGGAAATTCCCCATGCTCTCTTAATGTAAAGACTTTTTTTTTAATTGGCCTTTTTTGAGTCTTAAGATCATTAAGAAATATTTATATTTGTTTGCGACTTTTCTGCAGTCTTAAACTCTAACAAGATGGACATTGTTACTATATTTAGGTGAATTTATTAAGGTTTAATAAAAACATATACTGTATGTTGTGTTCATAAGAAAGTAACAAGCAAATATCTTCAAAGAGATTATTGTTTCATCTTATCCCCTGAGGAAAAGGTTACAAGCTGATCCCCTAATCTTTTTTCCTCCTATTGTATTTTAATCTTGTTAGTGGCTGTTTGATCCATTGCTCAGTGGGTCTTTGCTGACCCGGTTAGCCCCGGCGCTTTCAGCAAACAGCCCTCACATCTGCAGCGGTGGCAGGCGTCAGCTTTCAAACTGTTTCTCTCTCTGTTTGGCTGTTTTATGGGCCAGAAACAAAGCCTCGGTGATGCAACTGTTTTATGATGCATTTCCAAACTTGGCAGTGATGGGAGGGGTTCATAGGAGGGGGGCATTGTATTGGGCACTTGTTAAATCAATGTGCTGGGCCAGACTGGAGCCAGAGCTGATGTTTGGCTGCTCTCATTGGGCCTGTGAGATCAATAATAGGAGATCCTTCATTTAGCAGTGCTGTGGCTCATCTACTGTGCCTGAAACGGCAATAAGCTGTGACACACTCGTTACAGGATAATGCTGTTTGGGAAGAAAAAAGAATCTTTGTCTTGTTTTGTGAGGCTTGGAAACTCTGTTGCAAAGACTATAAAACCAAGAGTTTCACAATACAGATTTTTTTCTTACATGAATACTTTAAATTGTTTATGTTTTAGAAGGATTAGACAGCATCTCAGCAGTCGAATAACTACAGCAACATACCTGCAACATCCCAGGTTTTCTACACCCTTCACCAGATTATATTAAATTATTATTATTTAGCGTATATTTTAGATCCTTATATACTGTTTCTTTTTCCATACTTTATATTTGTTCTATTTTTGGGTGTAACTGGGACCTTGACTACACAGTTTCATTCCACCTCATGTACCACATGTGATGCAAATGACAATAAAGAACTTTGATCTTTGTTCTCAGCCATGGAACAATGTTGCATGTTGTTGAAATTCCAACATGAAACTATTTGGGGCTGTCGTAACTTTATGCATTATAATTACTGATGCTCTGAGGCCACTGCTTCGAAAGGCAGCTAACAGACAAATTAATGTTTACAAAATACATTTGCTGATGAAGCTCTGTCTAATTGAGAGACTCTGATAGACTGATTGAGTTTTACACACAGAGTTCTATGCATGGCTGAAATATTCCTCTGAGCTGTAATGAGTGTGCATTAGCGTAATCAGAGTCTTTGCTTTGTGTGTTTTTGTGTGTGTTTGGAGACGAAACGTAAGCCAACTCATGCGAACTGAGTTTCTACTGGCTGCTTTGCTGAACAAAGAGGTCTGCTGTGGAGGTTGCGAGTGTGAGGCTAAGCTGTAATTGAATCCTGACAGGAGCGCTGTTCCTGCTCAGACCTCAGAAGGAGGGTCTGACCTTGAAACGCTGCCGCTGATAGACAGGCAGCACAAAGACCAGGCCGGCTAATTAGATTAAAAAACATGGATCCCCGGGGATGGAGATGTGACAAGCACATTGATTTACTACAGCTCTTCAATTTCCATCTCTCCCCCACCTCTGCTTCCTTTTCATCCTCTCACCACATGCCTCGTTTTATCCATCTCAGCCGAGCTGCCTTCCCTCGACCTGCTTTCTGTTTCCCCCCTCTCCGTCTTCAGCTTTCTTGATTGCTTTCTTCAAGATCCACAGCATGCTTATGTACGCCTCGGACAAAATAAAGAATTAATGTGAGTTATGACACATTTGTTAAGTTCATCCGTCAAATGTGTTGCAAAGAATTGAAGAATATCACTTTTTTTAGATATCTTGTCAGCGACAAATCTTTGATGTATGACCGTTCCTTGAAATGGCTTACAGTCACTGCAAAATCTTATTGTCAGTAAAATATCTGCTCACATGACCTCCTCAAAGGTCACGCTTGTTGTTTGTGTCCAATTAGAAGGACAGAATGCCGTTAAGTGATCATTAGCTCCTACATTATATCACTGACAAGGACATTGTTCAGCTTCGTCCCCAAACATGGTTACAGTAAATACATTACTAAGATTGATGTTGTGAACCAGTGACTCTAACTTTAATAAATGATCATTGTATTTACAGTGACATCACAGATAACAGATACATATTCTGGGTATATTTTATCCCAGAAAACTATCAAAGGTTTTCTTTCTGTCCCAGCTTCATACTATCAATCCAAGATGTCATTTCACCATAACTGTAACTTTATCAACTGTCGCTACGAAATGCGAGTGACAGATTGTTGTCTGTTTCTGGGAGAACATGTCTGTTAGTGAAATATCTTGTGAGTTGGAATACAGTTTTTATTGAAACCTACAGAAATTAATCACTGGATGTAAATCTACAACTAGTTAACTTTTGGAGTTAATTCAAACCAAAATGGCTGTCACAGCTATTCAATCTAAGTTATAAAAAGCTATAATCTAATCTTATTTACAGGCATTCAGTTAAAACTTTGGGTAATTGTAGCAGTTAGTCTTTTCCAACACTTTTCAAAGATTACCTTGTGATATTGTGTGCAAATGTGCATAATGATATTTTTCAATATTGAAGCAGATGCCGCTTGTCCTGAGACTGGTTCGGCTCAGGGTTTCTTCCTCATGAGAGAGTTTTTCCTTTCCACTGTCGCCTTCATGCTTGCTCAAGATGAAAGTTCTGTGATGGAGTTATATTAAAAGCAGTCTGCTCCTCAGATAAATAATGTTAAATTATTAGTTTTATGTATGAATGTTTCTGTTCAGTGCCCTGAGACAACGTCTGTTGTGCCTTGGTGCTATATAAATACAGTAAACTGAATTTAATTGAATTAATCAAAATGGACAAAAGTCAACGTCAGATCATCTGAATTTAAATCTCTAGCATTACTATGGTGAATGTGTCACTTCAAAGTGTCCTCAATGCAAACAGTAAGTCTAAACATTTTTATTCACAAGTCAGACACACATGAAAGCAACAATTAAAATTAAAATGACATAAGACAAAAAACATGAATCAAAAGTTTTTCTTGATGAAATGTAAAAAAAAAATGCATGGTTATTCAACCCATCATTTAAATTTAGAAAAAAATATTTTACAAATGTTCAAAAGCTAATTCAAAAGTGGACAAGTGACACATTTCTTGTTCAAACATAAAAAGTGCTTAAAAAAACAAATTTAATCAAATTTTTTTGCAAATACAGTATCAATAAAAAATATATATTTTTCCAACAACCCCATCTAAAATATGAGAAGACATGTGAGCCACACAAACAACAAAACAATAGAAATGTCTGCTAGTGAAGAAAATACTACTTTTTTTTATTTATACAACTACTGCTCTATTCCTGACATGAATTAATAAGAAAATAAAGAACAAAGACCAACAATATCTGTCCGTAGACTCAAACTGGTTCCACATCAAGCCTCGTTAGACCAGACGTATTTTAAAACTAAAACCAGAGCAAACATCTAACAAATCATCTTAATAAAAGCAAATCTGAAAAAGTTATTGTCGGAAAAAATATTTGAGATTGTAGTAGGATACATAATTTGTCATGGTCTGAAGGATTTGGATCCTGGAATGCTGACGGACACACAGAGCACAATAGGTAAAATAACCTTTTTTCAAAAAAAAAAAAAAAAAACTCTGCAGTGGCAGCAGGACTCCTGTCAAAAAACATTTGGAGTAAACACAGGTTGGCACACGAGGGGAGACCCCAAATGTGGCCTGAGAAAACTTACTGCTCCAGTGAGGAAGAAGTAACAAGTGACAGGTTAAATGGACTGAGGGAAACAGCTGCAGCTGTAACAGGTGGAACAAGGAGCAGGTGTAGATGGGTGTGGCACAAAGTGAGGAGCAGACTATTGATGGAAAGGTGCTGGGAAAAGCGATTGGTGGCACATAGTAGCATAAAAACCAAACTACAAATAAAAAAATATGAAAATAAACCTCAAAACAAAAGGAGAGAAAGAAAGAAAAACACTGACCAGTATACAATTAACTTTCATTTTAGTTTTTTTTTTAGTTGATGTTTTTGTCTTAATGTCTTCTAAAATGAAGCTCAAATTGTGAAACAATGCTGATAAAAGTATCCATCCATCCATCCATCTTCTTCCGCTTATCCGGGGTAGGGTCGCGGGGGTAGCAGCCTAAGTAGGGAGGCCCAGACTTCCCTCTCCCCAGCCACTTGGAGCAGCTCCTCTGGGGGAATCCCAAGGCGTTCCCAGGCCAGCCGAGAAACATAGTCCCTCCAGCGTGTCCTGGGTCTTCCTCTGGGTCTCCTCCCGGTGGGACATGCCCGGAACACCTCACCAGGGAGGCGTCCAGGAGGCATCCTAACCAGATGCCCGAGCCACCTCAACTGGCTCCTCTCGATGTGGAGAAGCAGCGGCTCTACTCCGAGTCCCTCCCGGATGACTGAGCTTCTCACCCTATCTCTAAGGGAGAGTCCAGACACCCTGCGGAGAAAACTCATTTCAGCCGCTTGTATCCGAGATCTCGTTCTTTCGGTCACAACCCAAAGCTCATGACCATAGATGAGGGTGGGAACGTAGATCGATCGGTAAATTGAGAGCTTTGCCTTTCGACTCAGCTCTCTCTTCACCACGACAGACCGGTACAGCGCCCGCTTCACTGCGGATGCTGCACCTATCCGCCTATCGATCTCACGCTCCAGTTTTCCCTCATTCGTGAACAAGACCCCGAGATACTTAAACTCCTCCACTTGGGGCAGGACCTCCTCCCCGACCCGGAGAGGGCATGCTACCCTTTTCCGGCTCAAGACCATGGCCTCGGATTTGGAGGAACTGATCCTCATCCCGGCCGCATCACACTCGGCTGCAAACCGCTCCAGCGAAAGCTGTAGATCACGATCTGATGAAGCCAATAGGACCATATCATCTGCAAAAAACAGAGAAGCGATTCTAAGGCCACCAAAACGGATCCTCTCAACACCTTGGCTGCACCTAGAAATTCTGTCCATAAAAGTTATGAACAGAATCGGTGACAAAGGGCAACCTTGGCGGAGTCCAACTCTCACTGGAAACGAGCCTGACTTACTACCGGCAATGCGGACCAAGCTCTGACACCGGTCGTACAGGGACCTAACAGCCCATATCAATGGGCCTGGTACCCCATACTCCCGGAGTACCCCCCACAGAACCCCCCGAGGGACGCGGTCGAATGCCTTTTCCAAGTCCACAAAGCACATGTAAACTGGTTGGGCAAACTCCCACGCGCCCTCCAGGACCCTGCTGAGGGTGTAGAGCTGGTCCAGTGTTCCACGACCAGCACGAAAACCACACTGCTCCTCCTGAATCCGAGGTTCGACTATCCGACGGACCCTCCTCTCCAGAACCCCTGAATAGACCTTACCAGGGAGGCTTAAGAGTGTGATCCCCCTATAGTTGGAACACACCCTACGGTCCCCCTTTTTGAATAGGGGAACCACCACCCCAGTCTGCCAATCCAAGGGAACTGCCCCCGATGTCCACGCGATATTGCAGAGTCGCGTAAGCCAACACAACCCCACAACATCCAGAGCCCTAAGGAACTCCGGACGAATCTCATCCACCCCTGGAGCCCTGCCACCGCAGAGCTTTTTAACCACCTCGGTGACCTCAGCACCAGAGATTGGAGAGCCCGACCCAAAGTCCCCAGGCTCCGCTTCCTCAGTGGAAGACGTGCCAGTAGGATTGAGGAGGTCTTCGAAGTATTCCGCCCACCGACTCACAACATCCCGAGTTGAGGTCAACAGCACGCCATCCCCACCATAAATGGTGTTGGTCGCGTACCGCTTTCCCCCCCTGAGACGCCGGATGGTGGACCAGAATCGCCTCGAAGCCGTACGGAAGTCATTCTCCATGGCCTCTCCGAACTCCTCCCACGCCCGAGTTTTTGCCTCAGCAACCACCCGAGCCGCATGCCGCTTGGACTGTCGGTACCTATCTGCTGCTTCCGGGGTCCCACAGGCCAAAAAGGCCCAATAGGACTCCTTCTTCAGCATGACAGCATCCCTCACCGCCGGTGTCCACCACCGGGTTCGAGGGTTGCCACCACGACAGGCACCAACAACCTTGCGGCCACAACTCTGATAAGCTGCCTCGACAATAGAGGCGCGGAACATGGCCCACTCGGACTCAATGTCCCCCGCCTCCCTCGGAACGTGTTCAAAGCTCTCCCGGAGGTGGGAGTTAAAGCTCCGTCTTACGGGAGACTCTGCCAGACGTTCCCAGCAGACCCTCACAATACGTTTGGGTCTGCCAGGTCTGACCGGCATCCTCCCCCACCATCGGAGCCAACTCACCACCAGGTAGTGGTCAGTGGACAGCTCCGCCCCTCTCTTCACCCGAGTGTCCAGGACATGTGCGCAGCACGGTGGCACAACTGGTAGAGCTGCTGCCTCTCAGCGAGAAGGTTGCCGGTTCAAATCCCGGTCCGGGGCCTTTCTGGGTGGAGTTTGCATGTTCTCCCCGTGCATGCGTGGGTTTCCTCCGGGTACTCCGGTTTCCTCCCACAGACCAAAAAACATGCTTGTTAGGCTGATTGGTGACTCTAAATTGACCCTAGGTGTGAGTGTGAGAGTGGATGGTTGTTTGGTGTGAGTGAGACAGGTCCCTCTTGTAAATGAGTCCCCGTGACTCAACGAGGCTAGCCTGTATAAATAAAGGTTGAATGAATGAATGAATGAATGAATGTGGCCGCAGATCAGATGAGACGACAACAACGTCGATCATCGAACTGCGACCTAGGGTGTCCTGGTGCCAAGAGCACATATGTACACCCTTATGCCTGAACATGGTGTTCGTTATGGACAATCCATGATGAGCACAGAAGTCCAATTACAGAACACCACTCGGGTTCAGATCAGGGGGGCCTTTCCTCCCAACCACACCCCTCCAGGTCTCACTGTCATTGCCCACGTGAGCTGAAGTCCCCCAGTAGAACAAGGGAGTCCCCAGGAGGCGCACTCTCCAATACCTCCTCCAAGGACTCCAAAAAGGGTGGGTAATCTGCGCTGCCGTTTGGCGCATAGGCACAAACAACAGTCAGAGCCCGTACCCCTACAGGCGAAGGGAGGCTACCCTCTCGTTCACCGGGGTGAACCCCAACGTACAGGCACCAAGATGGGGGGCAACAAGTATGCCCACTCCTGCTCGGCGCCTCTCACCAGGGGCAACTCCAGAGTAGAAGAGTGTCCAACCCCTCTCAAGGAAACTGGTTCCAGAGCCAGAGCCATGTGTTGAGGTGAGTCCGACTATTTCTAGCCGGAACCTCTCAACCTCACACACTAGCTCAGGCTCCTTCCCCACCAGAGAGGTGACATTCCATGTCCCAATGGCCAGCTTCTGTAGCCGAGGATCAGACCGCCAGGGTCCCCACCCTCGGCCACCACCCATCCCACATTGCACCCGACCCCTTTGGCCCCTCCCATAGGTGGTGAGCCCATGGGAAGGGGGACCCACGTCTCCTCTTCGGGCTGTGCCCGGCCGAGCTCCATGGGTAAAAGCCCGGCCACCAGGCGCTCGCCAACGTGCCCCACCTCCGGGCCTGGCTCCAGAGTGGGGCCCCGGTGACCCGCGTCCGGGCGAGGGAACATTCTGTCCAATTATTGTACTCATCATTGGGGTCTTTGGGCTGCACTTTGTCTGGTCCCTCACCTAGGACCTGTCTGCCTTGGGTGACCCTACTAGGGGCATGAAGCCCCTGACAGCATAGCTCCTAGGATCATTGGGACACTCAAACCCCTCCACCACGGTAAGGTGGCAGCCCTTTGACAAGTATGGTCAAAGATAAATGAGATAATGTAAAAAAGACAAACCATAAAAACATTTAAAAATGCCAGTGATGAGAGTTTTGAGTTAGACAATATTAATGTCTGTAAATAAAGACAGAGTATTAATTCAAATCAAGTCCTAATCATTTTAGTTTTCATATATGTATTATTTATTTATTTGTTTAAGCTTTTTATTGATGTTTGGAGATATTTAGAAAGTAATTTCAACAGGATAGGTGAGCTAATGACTAATCTGAACTGGCCCTAACTAAAGTGTTTTGATGTACTCTTTAAACAGCTGCAATCTCCAATTTTTATTAGCAGTTTAAATAAACTCAGTTTTAAAAACTTTCAAGTCTTTGCCATTTTTGCATTACACATATATTTTAAATAGATTTGTGTGGTTATTTACAAGCACACTATCATCAGCAGCAACTACCGGTAACTGTTCCTGCAGGAATGTTGTACCACTTCTGCCCAAATAAGTGTAAAACATGAAAGTGATGACGGTGTAAAGTTTTACAAGATATAATTTGCATGAATCCCCATGACAATCTATATGATGTTTGAATGGCTTGAATTTAGCATAAATCTTTTTTGGAGGTGGCCTCTCATGGAAATGACCATCAGTACAGTCTGAGTTTGGTTACTGCCAAAGATGATTGCTGATGTCTTCAAACAATTCTAGTTTCAGCATTTTATTTTTGTCTTTGCAAATACTAATTTATAACTTTTCCATAGCCTCAGACCAGAAATGCTACAGCTGCCTGCTGCTGTTACTATTCGCATTTGAAATAAACAGAATTATTCTGTTTTTACTGGTATAAACTAGAACTGATCATGATTTTTTCAAAGTGTTTGCCTGAACCATTTTGAAACTTTTTACATTAAACCTGGTTTAAGCGGGCTGTCATTTCCTTTGATTCTTTGGACTGATTGTTAGTTTGCCAATTTGTAAGACAATAATTTAATTTCTTTAAATTGTGGTCATTTAAGAAAAGATGTGACGTTTGTAAACTATCTGAATCATTTGAATGGCTCTTTACAACAAATGTCAGGAACTGAACTGCAGACAGTTCAGAGCCTATCCTAGTTTTATTTTTGCCTCCTTGTGATTTCATTATGATTTTCTAATCAAATGCAGGGACAAACTCTCCTCCTTTTTCACTGAGGCACAGGAGAACAGACAAAAGGGAAGAGTGCAGTAGCTCAGGAGGGATGGGGAGATTTCCAGCATGACAAAACACGTGGTACAGCCCCGATGTTGTATGTCAGTACGTACGGCTGTATATAATGACATCATTACTGTACTATTTAGAATTGAATGGGTTTTAATGGTCTTTCTAGCTTATCAAAGCTCCTTTCATAAAACAGCTCAATCCGGCTCTGATGCGTGTTCAGTCCTCCAACGAGCATTCAGAAGAAACACGAACTTGCATTGCCGGGTTAATTTTACTCGCCTCTGATCCGCCCCTGAGCCGCGACTAGAGGTAGTATTAAGCCCGGATCTGTCGACTTGTGAAAGGTGTCGGGCTGCTGTGGCTTCAAACTGATTTGAATAATGACGTACTCTCCCGGCGCCCACTGTCACGCTCTATTTAAATGTGTAAACAAGAACATGATATTTGTATTTCGCTTGCGCATCACTCGCTATTCTTCGCCGAATCTTTTTCTTTTTTTATTGATCATCACGGAAATGGCTAATTGGGGTGATGCCGTTTACTCCTGTCTCTGCGCGCAGAGGAAGAAATTAATTAGGGACTTACCGGTACAGTGAAGGATGGGGCCCTTCTGGAGCGGATTGATGCGAGAGCAAAAAAAAAAAAAAAAAAAAAAAGCATTAGGATAAGCACAACGATGTTTGCTAGCGTCGCCATGTTTGTTTACAGACACCCCTGCGGTCCCACGTTAAACACGCAGGCACAACGTCCTCTGAGCTACAGATTTTCACCACGCCTCTTTTCAACCCGCGCTGCAAATTGTTTTGTGAATGCTCCATTGAGGGCGGGCCATGGCCGTATTCAACTTTGTTTTATGAATGACCCGATGGGGATTAAAGCCGGACTGCTCTGTGCGGGAATTGCGCCGATCTGACTTATGAAAGGGGCTCAAGACACTCAAAGTGCTTTACACTACAATCTGTGCCCTCATTTACCCATTCTTACAGCACTCTACTAGATCTGTACAAAGACTAATTAATCAGTGCTTTATGACATTCATACACCAATGGGACACACATTGGAGGTAATGAGGAGTTCAGTGTCTTGCCCAGGTACACTTCGGCACGTGGCAGCTGGTGGATTCAAACCTGAAAGTTATGCACCATAACTCATGTTCTCTGAAGGAAGGGAACGAGGTGCAACATAATTGCTATGGGAAATTGCACCTCGTGCGATTACTTGAAGGAATACAATCACGCCTTTACGGCAGGGGCGTCAGCGTCACACAAGAGTCCCCTCCCTCTGGGTATTTAAGACGCGGACGCTCATCCTACTTTCTCTAGAATGCACTTCACCGAGCTTACAGCATTGAAAGGGCCAGGTATGTTGCTCCTCGTTCCCTTCCTTCAGGGAACACGAGTTATGGTGCATAACTTTCAGTTCCCTTATCAGTCAGCCACTCGGTGCAACATAATTGCTATGGGAACGTAATTCATTCATGCCCTTGAAATGCTCAGCAAAATGCATGTGAGAACATCTGCCTTGATACGACAGGCATTTCCCAGCCGCTCTCTACAAGGTATGTAGAGAGCATAGCCTGAGAAGAAAAAATGCCACATGTAGAGACATCAACCCGATGTTACCACTGGACACATAGATGAAACACCAGCTACACAAGCGTGCTCCGCTAGTGTAAATACCCAGCATTTCTCTTTTCCCTGGAAATTTTGAGAAACAGGAGGAAAAGGGCAAGGGACCCCTTATGCCACTGGCAACCAGATAGCAATGTGGAGGTAAAGAACCCAGTTCAAGCACAGGGTAACCTTCCAGGTCCCCATAGGAAATAATTTCATATATACAAGGGGCACGCACGAGTCCCTCATCTGCTCCTTGAACAGACAAATTACTAGGACTGTCAAAGGGGGCCCATCCTGATGTTGGAGACCAATTAAGGAGAGGGGAACCCTTCTCCCAAGTAAACATAAACACCAAGGGACTCCCTTGTGTATGTTGTTGCTGTTTGTTCTTTGGAGAAAAAAACGATCCAACCTTAGACCCTCAGTCAGTTCCCTTCAGTGGCCAGGCTGAAAGCTGCCACAGCTACGGACGTGGTTGTAGAAGCTGTCCACGTGCCTGAGTCAGCAGGTCCCTGTGAGAAGGCAACTGCCATGGTATCCCTGATAACATTGAGATTAGTTCCGGGAACCACGGTTTCTGTGGCCACCTGGGGGCTATCAGTCTCAAGGAGAGGGCTCCCTGACGTACATGTTCCAGTGTCACCTGGATCAGAGGGACAGGTGGAAAAGCATAGTACAGCACCCCTGCTGGCCAATCATGGGCCAGAGCATCTGTTCCCAATGGTGCGTCTGTTTCCTTTAAAGAGAAGTACAGGTCACACTGTGAGCTAGCTCTGCAAGCGAACAAGTCCACTAAGGCTCTCCCAAATCATGACCAGACCTGTTCCATGACTCGTGGGTTCAGTCTCCATTCTGATGCCAAGAGGGGCCCTCTCGAGAGGGCATCCGCTCCATAATTCAGTTCACCGGGAACATGAGTCGCCCTGAGCGACAATATTCTTGGAGCACACCTGTGAGCCTCTTCCGCATCAGGCCGAGGAGGGCTTGGGATCTTGTCCCTCCCTCCCTGTTGATGAAGGACACTGTGGTCCTGTTATCTGATTTCACCAGGATGTGCTGCCCTACAATCAGACCTTTGCCAAAAAAATATTTCACTGACAGGAATACGGCCAACAATTCCAAGAAGTTGATATGTAATCTTGTTTCCTGTTCATTCCAAAGGCCTCGGCATTCTGATTTCTGTAGACTGCCTGTCCCCCCCAATCCTGTTTTTGAGGCGTCCGTTGTAATGAACACACAAGATGACACTACCTAGCGGGACCCCTTCCGCGAAAACAGACAAGTCTCTCCAAGTGCAGGGCCCTCAGGCACTCTGAATCTATCCTGACCTTTCCTGTTCGACCAGGCAGGGCGGGTTGTGTCTGTGGTTTAGCCACACTTGTAGGGCCCGCATTTTCAGCAATGCGTGTGACACATAGGGTATGGCTGCCGCCAAGAGGCCTAAGAGGCGTTGGCATGTTTTCAGGGAGACCCGCTGAACCAGTTTAAACTTTGTCAGGCAATGCAAAATCGAGGAAACTCGTTCATTTGAGAGCCATGCTCTGTACCGGATGGTGTCGACCTGTACTCCCAGAAATACGGTAATCCGTTATGGGGTTAGGTCACTCTTTTGTAGGTTTATGACAAAACCGAGAGACTCCAGGTGAGAAATCACCCTACAGGAATGTGACTGGGCCTGTATTCTGCTTCCGGCCAGAATCAGGAGGTCATCCAGGTAGTTCATAATCCTGACTTCTTGATTCCTAAAATGGGTCAGGGCTACGTCCAGACATTTAGTAAATGTACGAGGAGCCGTCTTCAAACCGAAGGGTAAGGCTTTGAATTCATAAGCCTTCCCTTCGAAAGCAAAACGGAGGAATTTTCTGTGCTTCCTCCACACGCCCACATGGAAGTAGGCATCCTTCAAATCCAATACATGCATAGTCTCCTGGTCTCACAGACTGGAGGACCTGCCGCAATGTAAGCATCTTGAACTTGAAAGTTCTTATTCTATTGTTCGGAGTCCTGAGATCCAGGATCGGCCTCACGGAATGATCCCTTTTGGGCACCAGGAAGCAGTACTGGACGGGCCATCGGGCACACCGGGCAAATGCACGGTGGGCCGTCGGTGATTTATGTGATTTATGGGCCACCGGGCGGTCCTGTCACTCATGAACCAAAAAAATAAATTATAGCTATTTTTTTGTCAATCGCGACGGCCGATTGGTTGATTTTCTTGAACGACATCGAGCTAATCCAATGAAATCTCTCAGCACTCTTCCGACCAGCCCCTCCCCTTTACTCGCATTATACCTGCTGCTGCGGCTGTGAAACCTGACACCAGCGTGCCTGACAAAAACTGGACTGAGGTGCTCACACGGAGCTGAGGAAAAATTCCTCCTCCTACCTGCAGCTGAGAGGAGGACGAGTGATAGACAGGACTCAAGGAGTGACGTGACGTCTGCTCTATGCGACCTGAGTTTCAGCACCGGCATCTTGCAGCACGCGTTAGCATTATTAGCATGTTGTTGCGGTCTCCTGTTTTGTTGTTAAAAGACCAGCGCAAATTCAAAAGCTGTGCATGGACGCTGCTTCACAAGATCTGCAGCAGCAACACGTCACTTGAACGGACTAACCACATCATCCGAACGTGAACGAAGAAAACAGCTTGTAAACACCGATCAGCAGCTGCAACTTTTATCAGGTAATTCAAATCATTCCAGATCAATAACACAAATTGTAGGAGTTTTTAATGATCTCTGAATCATGTCTGAAATGTTGTTGATGTGCAGGCTTTACTGAACGCTGCTAAGACGTCTTCCATCACGTCAACACTTCAGCACTTTATGAAAAAACTCAGACTGATAGTGTCAGCATGTCCTGGAGCCCTGATGATGAGAGATGATGAGAGATTCAACCACCTCAACTGCTCAAAAAGAGGTATTGTTCTTTTACTATTACTGTACTATTATCTTTTTAATTTAAAATTATAATCTTATTAACTTTTTTTACCTCTTTGTGTGTTATTTCCAGAAGTTAGCAGCTGTTCTTCCTCTTCAAGGAAATCCACATGCAGCTAAGGAGCTAAGGAGTCTGTGCTGATGACCCTGATGCATGCTCAATAATCCAGGTAAAAATCTAAAAAAAAACTATGTCTGGGCCTCTGGACATTCAAAAAACAAAACAAAACAATTGTAGAAACGTTTCATCTTTCATCAGAAAGACTTCCTCAGTCTGAGGTGCTGTATTCAGCTCAGTCTTATAAATATCACCCTCTCACTGTGGAAACTCTGTAACAACCTGCCCCCCAACATTAGACAGGCCTCCTCCCTTCACATGTTCAAATCCCTGCTAAAAAAATCATCTTTTCTCTATTATTTCAAACTGTGTGAGCTGACGTAGTGTATATATATTTTTTTACTGTGTTTTCATTTTAATATTGTTCTTATACATTTTTATTATACTTTTACCGCTGTTAATATCATAATTTTTACCATTGGTGTGTGATACTGTTCTGTACATTTTTAAACCTCTTTTGTGTTGTGTGTGTGAAGCACCTTGATAACAGTTTATCTGTTTTAACTGTGCTATATAAATAAAATAGACTTGACTTGACTCACAGTGGATCAACCAGTTTGTTGATGACAGCTGAAACCAGCTGCTCACATGAGCAAGGAGGACCATCAGCCTAACAATGGATCATTAGCACCCTGATGGTTGTTTGCTATTCACAGAGGGCTGAGTGATACTAGCAACAACAGCATTGTAAGAGGGGGACAGTTGAACCCGGAGGCCTCCACCTCTGTTTAATGATGGACGGTTTCTTTTCACAAAGATGACCTCCTTTACTCCTCTCTCAAACCATCGTTCCTCTCTATCAAGGATGTGAACATCTTCATCCCTGAAAGAGTTGGCCTATACAAACGTATTGTTCACTTGAAACATTTTCAAAATAATCATTTTATAAGTCTTTTTTGTAAACATATTATTTGTTTAGTGAAGTAAAGACACTATTTTTTATATAAAGCAAGTATTTCTTTATTCATTCAACCTTCATTTATGATATTGAAATCAAGAAATACCTTATTTTTTATCAAAAGTATTTATGTTTAATAAAGTCAAGAAAGACCATTATGTTTTTTGAATATTTTTAATTGGTAATTATTTTATTAAAACATTTAAATTTTTTATGTATTGTGACAGAGGGTTCTTGTTAGCAGCTGCTGAAAGTAACTAATAAATTAACTTAGTAATCTAACTTAGTTACTTTCCAAATCAAGTAATCAGTAACTTAACTAAGTTACTTTTCCCAAGGACTAATCAGTAACTTAACTAAGTAATGTAACTATGCCATCACTGTGGGCCACTCTGCTCAAAATGCCCGGGCCGATTTTTTGTCCCAGTCCAGCCCTGCCAGGAAGTACTTGCTGTAGAGACCGGAGCGTAGTTTGTGTTTCAGGACCAAACTTATTACTCCTTTCTGTAGCATCGTCAATACTTCCTCCCTCAGCACGTGTGTGCGTGTAGGGTTAATATTCGATTGCAACACCCCTGTGAAGGGGGACAGTCTCTTGGCAAACTGCAGCCTGAGCCCATGACACATTGTCTTAATGACCCATTCGTTTGGCAGACACGCCCTCCAGGCCTACGCGTGCGCCATGAGCCTGGAAGGCATGTCTAATCGCTGCTTGTCATGTTTGAGTGTGGGAGGGGTGGCCTTTGACCCCTCTCGCGAGTTTATGAGCAGGTTGGTCAGCCCGACAGAAGATATCGCGAGATCTGACTGTTTCAGGCAGAGCTTGCGCATCTTGCTGCTGTTCATAGTTTGAACAAGTGGTTTGTGTTTTATCAATGTGGGACTCGAGTCAAGAACCAGGGCAGTCTGTGCTTTGGTATTTTTATTTTTGTATATGCATGAAACAGTGTTTGTTTTTATTATACATACAGTAGGCGAGTCATGTTTAGTGCGCACACACATGTCACCAGCTAGCAGTGCAGCAAGCTGGTTGCTGTTGGACGGGAGCAGTGCAGCAAGCTGGTTGCTGTTGTGCGTGAGCAGAGTAACGAGCAAGTTGCTGTTGGACGTGAGCAGAGCAACGAGCGAGTTGCTGTAGACAGAAGCAGAGCAACGAGCGAATTGCATGTTGGATGGGAAGCAAGCTGGTTACTGTTGGACATGAGCAGAGCAGCGAGCGAGTTGCTGTGGACGGGAGCAGAGCAGTGAACAAGTTGCTGTGGACGGGAGCAGATCGGCGAGCGAGTTGTTGTGGAACAGTGAATTACTGTATCCAGGCCAGAAGAAGCAGGCGAGATGAGTCCTGGGAGAAAAAAAAGAAACCGGAGCCGCCGAGACAGGAGTCGGTGAGTCAAAACTCGGTGGATAAAAATTTGGAGTTAATGGAGGAATTTAAAAATGCAATACACTTTCTCACTGTGGAACTTGCAAGTTTGAGAGCTGAGCAAAAAAACTTTAATCAACTGGTAGAGGAGATGAAGCAAATGAAAGCTCAGGAGATCATCAGAGATGAACGATTAGCTCAATTGGAACAAAAGTGTGAGGACATGGAACAATACATAAGAGGCGAGAATCTGGTCATTTCTGGACTCGAGGTTAAACGCCGGACATTGGCAGATGTAGTTAGAGGCGATACCACGACTGAAGAAGGACCACAAGAACAACTGCAGTCTCTGGAGGATCAGGTGGTCACTTTCTTAAATGGCAAAGACATTAACATTAAACATGACGACATTTCCACCTGTTACACACTGCCCAATAGAGCTAACAAACTTAAACCATCAGTAGTCGTCAGATTCATTGGAAGGAATCAAAGAAACAGGGTAATGATGCAGTCAAAGAAACTCACAAACACTAATGTCTACATGAATGAACACCTAACTAAAATAAACGCAAACATTGCACATAAAGCAATGTTGTTGAAAAAGGAAAATAAAATAAAAACTTGGACAAGAAACAGAAACATATGGATCAAAGTACATGAAAATTCTCAAGCTAAAATAATAAAAGATCTGAAAGACTTAGACACATTTTGATGAGCTCAAAAATGACAAATCACCAATCACTATCACATGTTCATACACAAAAATTGACAAAAATGAACAAACAAACAAATACATTAAAACATGACAACAACAAACGAAGACTCAGAATTTAAAATATACAATGTTGAAGATGTGGTTGATGCAAACTTTTATCCTGCTATAAAAGACTGTGAATACTATAATGAAGAACAGTTTAATGACATCAATATAACAAATGGAGATCTCTCTATTATTCACATCAATAGTAGAAGTATAAATGCAAATATATCCAAAATAACAGATTATTTAAAACAGTTAAACAGAACTTTTACATTAATAGCACTGTCAGAGACATGGCTTAATGATGAAAACAAAAATAATGTTCACATCGAAGGATATGAATTATATCATTTAAACAGAAACAATAAAAAAGGTGGTGGAGTAGCTCTATTTGTCAAAAATGAAATAAAGTGTAGAATAATTAAAGAAATGTCAATAATTGTTGACAATCTTATGGAAATAATAACAATAGAAATATTAAACGAAAATGCTAAAAACATATCCATAAGTTGTGTATATCGATCACCAGGATCAAATATAGAAATATTCACCGATAAAATCATACAACTATTGGAAAAGAGTTTAAATAAAAAAGTTTTCTTGTGTGGAGACTTTAATATTGACCTGGGAAATAAAACAGATTCAAATAACATCAGCACATTTCTAAATTCAATGTATAGTTTAAATCTTTATCCGTTAATATCAAAACCAACAAGAATTACAACTCATAGTGCTACGATAATTGACAACATTTTCACAAATATAACAAATGGGGATATGACAGGTGGTATCTTAACAACTGATTTAAGTGATCATTTACCAGTTTTCACTATCTACAGAAATGATCAAAACATTACAAAAGAAGTTACAATTAAGAAAAAAATAATAAACACATCAAAAAAAGCTATGGATCAATTAAAAGATGATTTACAGAAGCAAAACTGGAAGGACGTGTATATTGATGATGTTAACAGATCATATGATGAATTTATGAACATTTTAGAAGCTCTGTATGAAAAGAATTGTGTGCAAAGAAATCGTAGAAAAAGAAATATTGTTGACCAACCTTGGATGACTAAAGGGTTGAGAAATGCTTGTAAAAAAAAATTACTTGTATTCATGTTTCTTAAAAACGAGAACACAACAAGCTGAAGAAAAATATAAAAAATATAAAAATAAATTGGTAATGATTATAAGAAAATGCAAGAAAGAATACTATAGTGTTTTATTAAACAAGAGCAATGGTGACACTAATAAACATGGCGAGGAAAGAGGAAAGATCCAAGATGGCCGCGCTCAGACCAGTAGCAGCTTCATGGGCTTCCAGAACATCCCCAGTTTTTAGTAGTTTTAATAGTGTTTTTGTACCTGACTCTGCGCGTTTTTTGCGGGTGAATTATAGCCGAACTGAGCTGTTGAGAATTGGAGCGGATTTACCACAAGGCACAGCTGAAATCAGCAACGAACTCAAATCAGAGCTCGGAAGATTGGATCTGCTTAGATCATCTTTCTGGAAGCAGATGCGCGGAGGAAAGAAGAGAAAGCGATGCTCTCGAGGGAAAAAGCGTGGCTGTCGAGCAGGAATCATGACGAGACTACGAGCAGACGCTAAAACCGGTAAACCCCCGATGCCGGCTTTATTTCTGTCCAATGTGCGTTCGCTCGACAACAAGATGGACCTGCTTCGTCTGAGAGTAACAACGTCGGAGGAGATGAGGAGATGTTCGGTGCTTTGTCTCACGGAAACATGGATCAATGAAGACACTCCTGACTCTGTTTACGAGTTGGATAATAAACTATTTTTCAGAACGGACCGGTGCATCGAGACTACGGGGAAAACGCGAGGTGGAGGTGTCTGCATTTACGTTAACAAAGACTGGTGCACGAACTGTGCCGTTATCAGCAGGATCTGCTCAGCTGCTGTGGAGCTTTTAACAATAAGATGTCGGCCACATTATCTTCCCCGCGACTATTCAGCGATAATAATAAGCAATGTTTACATACCCCCCGATGCTAATGCTAAAGTCGCCCAGGAAGAAATTCATGAGTTACTCACCTCGCTGCAGTGTAAATATCCTGAGGGGTTTTTCATTGTTTCCGGGGACTTCAATCACGTGGATTTACGTGCCATCCTTCCAACCTTCAATCAGCACGTTTTCACAGAAACACGAGGAAATAAGACATTAGACCAGGTCTACACGAATGTGAAGGGGGCGTACACGGCGAAGCCACGCCCACCGATCGGGGCTTCCGACCATCGCTCCCTGCTATTGGTCCCTAGACAGCTACCCCCACTCAGACGTGCGATGCCAGAACAAAGAGTGATAACATCGTGGCGCCAAGATAGTTCCCCCATGCTAAGAGACTGCTTTGAAAACACAAACTGGTCTGTCTTCAAAGAGGCAGCTACGAATGGAAATTCAATTGACCTGGAGCTTTATGCTTCCTCTGTCCTGGGTTACATCAGTACATGTGCTGAAAATGTATCCATAAGAAAGTGTGTTAAATTTTACCCCAATCAAAAACCCTGGCTAAATAAGGATGTCCGCACCCTGCTGGCAGCCAGGGACACTGCATTCAAGTCTAAAGATACTGAGGAGTTGAGAAAGTGCAGGAGAGAACTGGATGATGGCATAAAGAAGGCCAAAGCCGCGTATGCACAGAGGATCGAGGGACAGTTCACCTCACATGATCCAAGGAGCATGTGGCAGGGCATCAAATGCTTAACAGACTACAAGGGCAAAAGCAAACAATGCCCCAGGGACCCATCCCTGCCTGATGCCCTCAATAAGTTTTATGCACGTTTTGATGATCCAAACAGACCAACTAGCACCAGACTCACCTCATCACCAGACGAGGAGCACCTCAAAGTGACCGCAGCAGAAGTGAGAGGCAGTCTCAGAAGGATCAACCCTCATAAAGCTACGGGTCCAGACAACATCCCAGGGAAAGTTCTGAAGGAATGTGCGGACCAGCTCTGTGAGGTGCTGGCTGACATCTTCACCACCTCACTTGCACTGGAGTCAGTTCCCACCTGCCTGAAGACCGCCACCATCATCCCAGTCCCAAAAAGCTCCACAGTGACTGGTCTGAATGACTATAGACCGGTGGCCCTCACCCCGATAGTCGCTAAATGTTTTGAGAAACTGGTCATGTCCCACATCAAGACAGCCGTCAACATCAACGAGGACCCTCATCAATATGCATACCGTGAGAACCGATCAACAGAGGACGCCATCTCCTCCGTGGTCCACACTGCTCTCACCCACCTGGATCAGAAGGACTCATACGTGCGTCTGCTCTTTGTGGACTTCACATCTGCCTTCAACACCATGATCCCCCAAACTCTGATAGACAAACTATCCACACTTGGACTAAGCCCCTCTATTTGTAACTGGGTCTTAGACTTCTTAACAGACAGACCACAGTCCGTGAAGATCCACAACTTCTCCTCCTCCACCATCACCCTCAGCACTGGCTCTCCTCAGGGATGTGTGCTGAGCCCTCTTCTGTTCACTCTGCTCACATATGATTGTATAGCCACACATCCAGGCTGTCATATTGTTAAGTTTGCAGATGATACAGCTGTGGTGGGATGCATCACAGATAATGATGAATCCAGCTACAGACAGGAGGTGGAACATCTGGAGAGCTGGTGCAAAGAGAACAACCTTCACATGAATGTGAAGAAGACGAAGGAGATGATTGTGGACTTCAGAAGGAACAAACACACCCACACCCCACTGTATATAGGTGGATCTGCGGTGGAGGTGGTCTCCAGCTACAAATACCTGGGTGTACACTTGAATGATAACCTCAGCTGGAGCAATAACACCACCAGCCTGATCAAGAAAGGTCATCAGAGACTCTACTTCCTCAGACGGCTGAGACGAGCCGGTCTGAGAAGCCCAGTCCTCACCTCGTTCTACAGGTGTGCAGTGGAGAGCGTCCTGTGCTCCAGCATCAACGTGTGGCATGGAGGCTGCACAGTTGCAGAGAGAAAAGCTCTGCAGAGAGTGGTGAAGGCTGCACAGAAGTCTGTGGGAGTCAGTCTCCCCACCATCACAGACATTTACACCTCCAGATGCAGAAAAAGAGCCACCTGCATCATGAAAGACCTCACTCACCCAGCACACTCACTCTTTGCACCACTCCCCTCGGGACGGAGGTTGAGGAGCATCAAATGTAGAACCACTAGACTGAGAAACAGCTTCTACCCTGAGGCTGTCAGACTCATGAATAAATAAATAATAAGAATAAACACTGCAAAATGTCACATCATACTGATACTGTACTGATCTGTTTCTTGTTGCTGCGTTCATCTGTGACCATCTGCTCATGTTCGTGCTGCTGTTTATAATGATGTTTTTCTACTACATTAGGGCTTAGTGTATTACTAGCTGATGTGATGTCTCTCTTAGTTAATCCTAGATGTTATTATTGTATTTCTCTTGCATTTGTTGTTGGATGTAACTGGGACCCTGTGTACATAATCTCGTTTTCAACACATGTACTACATGCGGTGCAAATGACAATAAATTCTCTCTGACTCTCTGACTCTGAGTAATAAATAATGTTCTAAAAAGTCATAAAGCGAAAACGAACATTGCAAAATATTTTGTGAAAGATGACAAAGAAATACATGATGAGAATGATATCGTAAATGAATTTAATCAATATTTTGTAAATATTGGATCAAGCCTTGCAGCTAAAATACCAAAAGTAGATAATAATGTGTGTCATTCAATTAAAAGTTGCACCAACAGTATTTTTCTTAATGGAACTAACAAAGAGGAAATTATGAAAATGGTAAAAAATCTCTCAGACAAGAGATCAAAAGACTGGGTGGACATGGATATGATGTTCGTAAAAGAAATAATGAGTTATGTTATTGAACCGTTTACATATATATGCAATTTATCTTTTTCAACAGGAATATTTCCAGATAACATGAAAGTAGCAAAGGTAATTCCTCTTTTTAAAAATGGTGATAAATGTGTATTCAATAATTATAGGCCAATATCCTTATTACCACAGTTCTCAAAAATTCTAGAAAAACTATTTGTGACCAGATTGGATCAATTTATTGATAAACAAAATATTTTAAGT
>JBBPBX010046850.1:8738-26408 GCA_038048925.1 Garcialebias charrua | reverse complement strand
AGAAAAACTTAAGTTAAAACATGAGATCAAACAAAATCAAAACAAAAAGATGGGAGATAACGATTGTGATGAAGCTTTACAGCTGCACACAGAAATACTTGAATTGTTCAGGCAAGATAACATTCGCAGAAGAGAAAATTTTCAACAAGAAAAACTTGAGTTAAAAAGTGAGATTGAGCAATTAAAAATAAAACGGCGTGCTATAAATGGTTCTGATGTTCGTCAACTCCCTGACCCAATCTGGTTAAAAACAAAACCAGAACGTGAACTACATTACCAAGAAACGGTCAAATCCCACTCGCTGGAGCTGGAAGGGACAAGTTCATCAACTCCCTCTCCTAATAAAGGCGAGAAGAAACATGTTTTTCAAACTCACAAACCACGTAGTGAAGATGCCCGCTGGAACAATGAGCCGGAGTGGCTCAGACAAGACCCAGAGTACATAAAACGATTTCAAAGGGGGGGCGCACGTCCTAAAGATAAGAAAGATGGTCACAAAAGTATACCATATCACAAAAGGGGGTCCGAACAGGAACCCCCAGTTCAAGGACAAGCTCCTCCTGCCCCTGCACTGCGGACTGGACAGTCCGGGAGTAGCAAAAGGTCACAGAAGTTCCAGGAAAAAGGCAGCATACCTCTAAGCTCTGAGGAGATAGTGGACATAAGTTGGTTGTTTGAAAACTTGTATGATACAGAGGATGACCGAACTGGTACAATGAGTGACCTTGTCTTTGATAACTCAGAGCACATGGATAACTCAGAGCACACAGTTAGTGACAACAATAGCAAACGACAAAGAGAAAAACTTCTCAAAAAAGGCCTTGAGCTACAACATCAGTTTAAACAATCAGTGATGAAACAGTGCGCTGTAACTGCTTTTGAAGCTCACATGCAAAACAAAACACCCTCTGAGGTGTGCCCAGGTCAAAAGGTCGTATCCCAGTCGCAAAAAATAGGAGAGGTTCACTCTCCTATAGACAGCGAGGATAAACACCGTCGTCTCAAAGGTCCTCTGACCTCAGAAGAGGCAGAGAACATGCGTCGGTTGTTAGAAGAGTGGGATGATACTAGCGAGAATGAACACTATCGTCTCAAAGGCCTTCTGACCTCAGAAGTGGTGGAGAACACGCGTCGGTTGTTAAAAGAGTTGGATAATACTAGCAAGAATGAACAAGATTTTCAAACTGACATACACCGAAATGTTGGTACCAGTTGGAACAGTGACTCAAAATGGTTTAAAGGGAGCCCCGCCCCTGAAGCACCTCAGATTGAAAAGTCTGAGACAAGCAACGAACCACAAAAGGTAGGTGTTCACTCTCTAAGAGACCCACAACGGTTCAGATCGAACCAGATGGGTGAAAACCGAGGTCAATCGGTGGGTGGACTTCAAAAGAAATTGAAGGATGAGGACCTATACTCATGTAACTATGCGTCGTCCCAACAGCCACCCCCGAGCCTTGGAACTGCACCTCCCGCGCCTCGAACAGAACAGTTCGAGACAGGCAAAGAGTCACGAAGGTCCCGGAATAATGGCCCAACACCTCTATGCTCGGAAGAGACAGAGGAAGTAAGTAGTTTGTCAGTAGATTTGAATGTTACTGTGCTTGACCAACCTGATACAATGAGTGACGTTATCATTGATAATGACACTATCAACATTGACCAACCTGGAGCGATGTGTAGCACTGTCTTTCACAAAGACTCGGAGCACACAAATAACTCAGCGCACACTACTACCAACATTGCCATGGATGTTGACAGCAAACCAATTGCTGACACACAACAACATCCTGAAGGTCATGATGCTGACAGCCAACAAGATGCTGACAGTAAGCAAGATTACACAGACAGAGTCACACGTGAACAGAAACGTGGGCCAAGACCTGTGAGGTTTCTGTGTAACTTTATACAAAGGGGGGTGGCTAAGAAAGCTTACCTGCCTATCACACTGGAAGGTGTCCTTGAGCGTGAAGCCCTCCTGGATGGCAGTTCTGATAACTATTATGTCGGCCAAGCTGTTCGAGGAGCTGAGGACTGCCGCTAACGGTGTTGACATGCAAATACCCTTTGAGAAATGTGCTATTGAGCTACAGGGTCTCGCAGAGACGAGAACAACCCTAACAGCTATGGCTATGGTTCACATGCAGATTGGCGAAATGACACTACGCCACCCGGTGTACGTGTCTAAACTTGACTCATTCCCATTTTTGGTTGGCCAAGATTTTATAAACCGCTTCAACGCGATTATAGATTATGGTCGACGGAAAATGTGGAGCACAGTGAGAAAACCCCTGCCAATAAAAGTGCTTCCTAGTTGCGATACAGACTGCCTAACCGCAGGTACCGCAGAGGACACAAGGGACTGCTCATCCGAGGACGAGAGCCCGGTAAGTGAACCTTCAACTACAGGTGAGACAGAAGAGACCCAAAAGTTGGACCAAACTCTGGTCCAACAAGAGAACCTCCTCTGTGAGCTGACACATTCAGCACTCCCTGACCACTGCCTACCACAGGTAGTGAAAGGTGTTGAGATCCACGGATCCCACACCGAAGACGCTGTACTGTCCTCTGAGACAGGTAATTCGGCAATCAACCAAGCTTTCAATGAAACCTTGGTTCAAGGGCATCTGAGTCCAGAAAATGACAGTCAACCAAACGCTGACAGTCACTTGGACATCATTGTTGCAGACTACGAGGACCCCTCTTCAGACAAGAAGGGGGCAAACTCACATTACCTACCACAGGTAGAGAAGGGTGTGGAGATCCAAGGACCCCACACCGAGGTTGCTGTACTGTCCCCTGGGACAGGTAAATCGGCTATCAGCCAAGCTTTCGATGAAACCTTGGTTCAGGAACATTTGTGTCTAGAACTAATCAGAAATGACATAGTTTTTACCGACTCAAAGAGCCTCTCTTCAGTCGAGAGGTGGGAAGACACACACAACGACAGTGACCTGTCGCAGTCTGTACAATCAGACACACCTGCGACTGCGCCGACGGTTGTGACACACCTGAATTACACGGAAAGAGGTAAACGTAAGAAGATACGTTGGCCAAAACCTAAACGATTCCTGTGTACCGTCTTCTCTCAGCTGCGCGAACAGCTTAAACTAACCGGTGGCATCCTAACTTGTGCCCATGGACGGACGTCCTCACCTGTGTTCGTGGTCCCCCATGACCAAAGGGGGGTGATGTTAGGCCATGCCAAAGACAAAGATTTGAATGTACACCTCAGAAACACTTTTGCTTTCGCCCAGAAAAACCTGGAAAGATCCGCTGAAGGACGTAAGGCGTACTACGACCAAAAGGCCTCTCACAATGAACTCCAAGTGGGAGACAGAGTCTGGTACTATACGTTCGCCCCAGCAACCGGGAAAGGAGGGTCCGAGACCGGAACTCTCGCCCGCAAACTAATGCCCAGGTGGACTGGACCTCATCTGATAACAGACAAAGTGTCCTCAGTCGTCTACGAAATCAAAATCAGCAAAGGCCGCAAAGAGCCAATTGCTAAATGGGTACATCGAAATCAGATCAAACCTTACAAGGCGTTCAATGACTCCACAAAAGACAAAGATCTCACAAACTCACCGACTTCATGGGATAATAAGGTCGTCCAAACACAAGTTAGTAAATAAACTAATCAGGTTTAAACTACCGTATTTTCCACCCTATAAGTCGCATTGTCCAATTTGAACTTAGAAACGCTAAGCCTAAAACCCACAACAAAAAACTAATCTTAACAACCGTTTAAATCCACGAGATTTAATTTGACCTCAGTCATAAAGTTGAGACCTGTTTTCTTGTGTGTTGCACTTTGGAATCTGACGACAAGAGTGTGTCGAAGCAGTGAAACGTTGTTTCCTTGTTGTTTAGTCATTACTGTTGTCATTAGTTGAGATACTGTTTGGTTCTGAACACTCCCAGCCAAAAAGGTTTTGTATTAACATTGGTTCTATTCTAGATTATCTATTCATTTTGATGAGTCTCGCCATAGACTTCAAAATTTATTAGGAATACCAAATCCTACGTCGTTCGTCTAAAAGACAACAGACATTTAGATCAAACTATATTTCATTTTTTTTAGTTTAACCTAAACTAAGTAATGAATGGAGGAATAGTTTGGAATTAGAGGCCTTCGTTACAGAAGCCCTCCAAAATTTTATAGGTACAAATCCCTATATCTAATTTTACAGAATTGATCCACCCCTTAATTGGTAATTGTAGCTGATCTAAACCATGATAGCTTACATACCAGGTGCATATAGGTAAGGCTTAATGTAAAATCCCAATCATAAGCCCACCTAAAAAACCACATAATTGCATGACACATAGAACCAGAGTGGCACTGACTGGAAACCAACCAGCCAACAACCTTCGATGTGGGGACCTGCAGCTCCAACGCTTGGTCTTCAACCTTCATCCAAGGGTCGCCTCCTCTGCGTCAATCGAGGGATCCCCTCTACATGCTGATTATGAAAACAATTGTTGCTGATCAATCAACAAAACTAATCGTTGTGGAATTACCGCTGTGGATTATAAGACTTTGCTTTCCAAGGGATCACAGACTTTTGTTTTCCAAGAGTTAACAGACTCAGTTTTCCAAGGGATTTAAAGCTTTTCGCAATGGGATTACCTCCGAACAGTATGGAATTTCCAAAAACTTTATGGGATTATAATTTTTGATTTTTCTTTTACACTTGCTGGATTACTTCAACATCAAAAACAGTTCAAGGTTTCCTTTCGTGTTGGACCCCATCCCCAAGGACTGGCGATGGCTTCCAAAAGGGGGGAGATGTAGTGGGCATGACCTTGTCCACTTTTAAGACACCTGTGTACTTTTGAACTGTCCAGTGATGACCTTTACTGACCTCTCAGTAAAGCAAGACATTTACTACAAAATCATTCATTTAGCTGTAATCTGATAAATATAGTCACCAAGAGAGACTATTTCTATCTTTGATTTTAGGCTGATGTGATCAAAAGAATAACTTTTGTCATTTTCATGATGTGTGCTTTTAAGCTGTGTTATTCTGTAAGAGTTAAACTGTGTTCACTGCTGTGTGAAAGGTGAAATCTCGGGTCACATAGACCAGACGGTTTTGTTTAGAACATCAGAAGACAGGTTAATCCGTTGTTTTTCATGAACAAGGCTCCAGCTTTCTCTGTCTGTTCCTAAACATTTCCCTCTGCTGCTGGCTGTAACCTTGGGTCCTGATAAGACAAGTGAACTCCTCGACTGGTCCTTCCTTAAGTACTAGTCCTAAGTTTTGCTGACACACTTGAGAGTCTGCAAGAGTCTGCAAGAGTTTGGAAGGAACCAGCAGGTTCCTCAGAGTTTCTGGGAGCTTCGAAAGATGATGTGAACTTTCCAAAGAGCTGAATGACCAACAGTCACGCGCTAAGGACTCGTCATCCAGCTGGGACTGATAACATGTTGTTATGGGTCCACTCCGAGCGTAAGCTCAAAAACTTTGTTATTCCTTCCTGGAATAAATTATCTTGAGCCAAGAAGCCACGACTGTCACGACTTCTGCCGACGAAAGCGAGTATCACCGACACCGACAAGGTAAACACGCGTGGAGTCCAGCTTGGACTTGCGGGACCGACGACTCGTCAGTCTAAAGTTGACCACAGCTCTTTACCAGAACCAAGGCGGACGTCTTAAGGTAAAGGAGCAGCTGTTTGCTTGCTGGAGGTGTGATGATATCTTAGCTGGACGCGTACGGAAGAGTGTCATCTGGTTTCATAAATGCAAGATAAACTTCCTCTCTTAACCTCCCAATTCTTCTCCCATCTTCCTCCTATCTTTTTCTCTCAATCTAAGCTGGAAACTATTTTAAGCTGAAGAGCCCACAGACTAAATATGTTAACATCCAATATTGAAGTCTGTTGTGTTAAATTTAAGTGTGCTGACGTATTAATTTGAAAGAAAGTGAAATCATGTCAATCAAGTGTAATGGTGTTAATTTAGTTGATTTATTTTAAATAAATGATAGTGTCTCTTTGACATATCAAACTAAGTCAATGTCCATTGTCACTTAATGGCTTTGTGTATTTATCCATCATAAAGATCACAGAAATATTGGGTAAACTGAAAAAGAACAGAATCCGTGAATTTACTATTCAATCTGAATAAGTAAATTAATTAAGGTAAAGAGGTCAGTATTAATATTGACCTCCTCATAACCCCTTACAACTTTGACATTCAGTATATTCCAGAGCCGCGAAATATTGTGGCAGATGCATTGAGCAAGGAACCATTTGTTCAGCTAAAGATGATGCACCGTTTGACGAGGACTCCATACGACACTTTGTTGGAAGGAGCCAGAGGTTTGTTGGTGGAAGACGTTCAGAACATGTTTCGTCTTTCTCGGGAAGAGTCTGTGGATAGGAAGCATAAACTCACTTCTCTGATCCAGGGCTCTGTCACAGGCAGTGTGGACATTAAGGACAACAGTGGGAGAGTTTCTCGTGATGACGTGTCAGCCTTACTTATGTCTCACCGTTGCTGGAGTGAAGGTGCGAAAATGAGGGCAACCTGCTACACACAACAGCTGGAGAAACTGTTTCCAGTGGGGCAGAGCCCACTGCCTGTCTTCACTCATGAGAAGTTGTATGATAAGCAGTGTCAGGATCCTGTGGCCAGCTGGGTTTCTATTTATGTGAACAAGGGAAGTCGTCCATCCCAACGTGAGCGCATTCATGAATCGTAAGAGACAAACCGTATATTGCGATAATGGGGTAAACTCACGACCCAGCTGGGTGTGTTGTACCATGTTTCTAAACACGTGGGGAGCAAGAAAAAAGTGTTCCAATATGTTGTTCCAGTTGCTTTGAGAGGCCAGGTGTTGAAAGGGATGCATAATGATGCAGGCCATCAAGGTCAGCAGCACACACTGTGGCTTGCCAGACAACGCTTTTACTGGGATTCGATGGAACATGATGTCAAAGAATATGTGAGTCATTGCAAGAGATGCGTCTTGAGCAAAGCACCAGAACCTGAGGCCAGGGCTCCACTTGTTTCAGTTGTCACATCAGCACCGCTAGAATTAGTTTGTATTGACTTCTGGTCCGTAGAGGATGTCAATAACAAGTCCATTGACGTTCTAGTGGTGACAGACCATTTTACCAGACTAGCATGTGCTTATCCATGTCCAAATCAGTCTGCCAAATCAGTGGCTTGTGTGTTATGGAATAATTTATTTCCATATACGGGTTTTCAGCTTGTATTCACTCTGACAGAGGGCTAATTTCGAGAGCTCCCTCATTGCCGAGCTACTCCAGATGGCCGGTGTTCGTAAGAGCCATACAACATAGTATCATCCTGCGGGAAATGGCCAGGCTGAACATCTAAACCGCACTCTGGGTAGTATCATCCGTGCGTTGTCTCCATGAGCAAAGGAAAAATGGCCTCAGATGCTAAACACACTGACTTTTGCCGATAATTGTACAGTTCACGAAACCACAGGTTTTCCGCCTTTCTTTTTAATGTTTGGGCGAACTCCTAGGTTACCTGTTGATGTGATGTTTGGAAGTGTTCTCTTGGATGGAGAGACATGGACAAATATGTTCAGTCATTACCCACAGACCTCAGGGAAGCAATAACTTTGGCTCAGCGGCATGCTGAGAAGCAGCAATTGAGACAAGCTGAGGTGTATAACCAAAAGGTTAAGGGACACTCTTTGGAGAAGGGAGACCGAGTTTTGATGGCTAACAAAGGGGAACGGGGAAAATGAAAATTGGCTGATCGTTGGAAAGATACGGTTTACATTGTGGTCCATAAGAACAGTGAACTGAACACCTATGTTATCCGTCATCCTGTCACAGGACGAGTTAGGACAGTCCATCTGATCATGCCTGTAAACTTTTTGCCTTTGCCATCATGGGATGACTCAGTATCTCAGGCTTCTTTTTCAAACACAGTTTCAGAGGGTGAGTCGTCAGATGATCTGGTTCCAGGTGAGCGGGACAGTGATACTTGAACAGCTCACTGGGTTTTCTCCCTTCCAAAGTCTAATGTGATGATGACCACAGGCAAAATGACAGTAGCTAGCGAATCTGAAGCTATTGGAGGGAACGATGGTAGTGTTCAGGGTCGAGGGATCATGCTTTCCTGTGGGGACCATAGGAGTGTCTTGGATGGGGTAGCTCATGGGTCGGAGAGCTCACACTCTGAGGATAACATTGGTGACCAGCTTTCAGACTCTGTCGGCATAAGCTTACCCCCCGAGTGACACTATTGGTACAACTAAGGCCGTTAATGTTTCACATGTGTCTGGATGTGACTCAATTGTTTCGGTTGTCCAAGGGGGAGGGATACGGACAAGACTAGGTAGATTTGACTAGGTAGAAACTGATCTGTTTCTTGTTGCTGCGTTCATCTGTGACCATCTGCTCATAATGACTCATGTTCGTGCTGCTGTTTATAATGATGTTTTCCTACTACATTAGGGCTTAGTGTATTACTAGCTGATGTCTCTCTTAGTTAATCCTAGATGTTATTATTGTTTTTCTCTTGCATTTGTGTTGGATGTAACTGGGACCCTGTGTACATAATCTCGTTTTCAACACATGTACTACATGCGGTGCAAATGACAATAAATTCTCTCTGACTCTGACTCTCTGACTCTGATTTATCAAACCTGTTAACAGGTTGATTCAGACAATGTCCACACAAAGAGTTAAGATTTTGTCATAAGGCCATTTATTTTGTGTTATTTTTTTTCTTTTCTTGGTATTGGGACTTTTTTTCACTGGGGTCTGGTCATAATTTTATTTAGGTTGTCCATTGCACTGGACACCTTGGGTGATTTTGGGTGTACTCTAGGATAGACGTGTAAGTGGCATGCCTTCTATGGTGAGGTGGGGACTTAGCTACCCCTCATCTTACCTAATTCTTTATTGAATAGCTCTTTGTTGGTCGACCATTTTGGTCTTGTAGGGAGGATATACTGTACTTGGGTCACATGTAATGTCGTGGCCAGATTTTTAAAAAAGTGTGCTTTGTATGTTTATCGTTGTTGTTTTATTTAGTTTGTTTTGTTTTTGTTGTGTTTTTTTTATTTGGGTAAGGTGTTTTTTTAATTTGGGTAAGATGCCCAATCTAGTGTAAAACAGTGGGGGTGAATGTAGCAGTGTGATGTTGTTACACTAGATTGTCAAGTGAGAAGCTATTCTGGTAGGAAATTATATGAGCACCGGCAGCTTTTATTTTGGAAAGACGACAGATCCATTTCAAGACAGCGGGTAACTTCCTGTTTCAAAATTATTATTTTTATTTAAATTTAATGTGCTATGAATGAAAATGTGAATTATTATTGTTACTGTTGAACATTTCGAGTTCCTGGATTGTTGTTTTGAGTGTCAGTTGGGGTTAAGAAAGAGAAAAATTAATGGATCATACCATTATAGTCATGAAGAATTTCCCCACGCTCTCCTTCACGCTCTTTCTGTTTAGATTCTGTGGGAGAAGGTATGAAGTTCTGTTTTCTGTGTTCAGTAAGTATTTTAAGCATAAGAAGTGATAGTTTTACTACTGCTATTGTAAAATAATGTGCTTTGGAGCACTTAAACGTTGTTCAACAGTGATGGAGCTGTGTTAATAGATAGTTAGCTGATCAATGCTACATGAAACATTGCTAATTCATGTGCTGAAAATAGTACTGTTCATGGTTAAACAGGCACTGTGGAACACTGATGAGAAAAGGCCTGTTTTTGGTGACTATTTTCTGCTTTTTGAATGCAGGTATGTGATGTTTTATTACTTTTGGTCTGGGACTATTTTGTTTTATTACTATTTTCTTTGTTATTTATGTACTGTTTAAGATTATTATGCCCATCTTTGGGTTTAGTGATTAATTATTGTAATTACTTTTGTTTTATTACGTGTTATTCTACACAAGTTGCATGCACCGCTCTTTCTGTTCAGATTCTGAGGGAGAAGGCGCTGTGGAACACTGATAAGAAAAATCCTGTTTTTGGTGACTATTTTCTGCTTTTGAATACAGGAGCATTAAAAGAGCCTTCAGATCAGCTGTTGTCTGGCTGTTATTTCCCACAAGACACAACGCAGAATCAACTACGCTACACTTACATACAAGCAAAGCTATGGAAAAGTATTGGAGAGATGGCAGTGAGGTCTTTGACTCAGATACAGTATTCACTTTTAAGGGTGATGTACAGAGTTGTAGCAACTACAGAGGAATTAAGTTGATGAGTCACACAATGAAGATGGTTATTGTTGCACCAGGGATCCGAATTCAATTCAGTTTACTTATATAGTGCAAAATCACAACAAAGTTGTCTCGGGGCACTTTACAAGAACATTCACATACATAGAAAAGTCAATTGAAGTTCTCTATCTAAAGAAGTAGAAGACAAGTTGAATCTTGGCTTCGTTGCAGTCTCCCATCCAGCACAAAGGCAACAGTGGAAAGGAAAAACTCGCTTTGGAAGAAACCTCCAGCAGAACCAGGCTCAGGACAAGTGGCCATCTGCTTTGACTGGCTGGTTGAGAGGAAAGAAAGGAGAGACAAATGAACACAGAACGTCAGGTCCAGATATAGGTCCAGGTGTACTTGAAAGACAAACATGTTAAGGATAGAAAAAATAATTACAAATACAAAACAGGTACAAGTAGCAGAGTGAAAAAAAAGTGCAGTTTGTCCTCCAGCAGCCTAAGTCTATACATAACTACGGGACAGCTCAGGAAACCCAAGCCGACCCTAGGATTTAGCAAAAGGAAAGTTAAGCCTAGTCTTAAAACTGGACAATGTGTCAGCCTCATGGACAGAGATTGGAAGTTGGTTCCTGACAACTGAAAGATCTTTCTCCCATTCTGTTTTTGAAAACTCTAGGAACCACAAGTAAACCTGCAGCATGAGAGCAAAGTGCTCTTTTAGGAAAATATGGAACAATAAGATCTGTATAAGATGGAGCTAGGTTGTTGAGAGCTTTGTAGGTTAGAAGTAAGATTTTGAATTCAATTCTGGATTTGACAGGGAGCTAATCGAGAGAAGCTAAAACTGGATAGATATGATCTCTTCTACTAACTCCAGTTAAGACTCTGGCAGCAGCATTTTGGATCAACTGAAGACGTTTTAAAGAAGTATCTGGACATCCAGATAATAAACCATTGCTATAGTCCAGTCTAGACGTGACAAATGCAACCATTTAAACAGATAAGTCACACTGATCCTCAAAAACTCATTTACAAGTGAGATCTGTTGGACAGACAATAAAAGTGGTGAAAAATGACACAAAGGGTTTGGAGACAACAACAAAAAATCCTAACGTTTTTGACCTCTGTTTGAAGGTCAAAAATGTGGTAATGAAAAAAATCTTGCACACAAGCACATAATGACGCCGACATTACGCAGAGGGGGGCGGGGGGTGGACTCAAAGGCTGTGAGCAGCCATAGAACAGCATGCAGAGGCACTGCAGAGTTCAGATAAGATGAGTTCAGATGAGTAAAATATCATACTTTTGCTGTTCTGTTGTTCTTTTGCTGTTCTGTTGTTCCTATGTTTCATCTATGCTGAAGTTAATTATAGGAAAAATGATCAACCAATCATGTACATAATGTGTGATGTAATTTATTGATTATGTTAAATAAATGGACCAGTCCTGCTGTTCCAACATAAGTTTAACGTTTCCTGTGAATTACATCTAGAACAAAGTATAGAATTATTGGTATTAAGCTGAAAAAGAGAGAACCCGTTTAATTAATGATGTATTTTTGTGTCAGTCTAAACCCTGCCAATTTATACATCTAAAATATAGGTAAGTCAGTAAACTGACCCCTTCCTATATTACTACATTGGTTAGAAGTAAGATTTTGAATTCAATTCTGGATTTGACAGGGTTCAGTTCACTCTTCAGGGCTCTTCAGGGCTCAGTTCATATACTGTAGTTAGGCCTCTCTGTGCACACCTGGGGGGGGGGGGCTGCCGAGGACGGGCAGAGGTGGGTAGGAACGCATTACATTTATCCTGATGCATGCTCAATAATCCAGGTATAAAAATCTAAAAAAGTTCATTTTGCTCCTCTGGACGTTCAAAAAACAAATTAAACTAAAAAAATTGTAGAAACGTTCCATCTTTTCTCCGAAAGACTTCTTCAGTCTGAGGTGCTGTTTTCATAGTGGATCAACCAGTTTGCTACTGACAGCCAAAACTGGACTCCTAACTTGTGCTCCAGAGGGTGATGGGAGTCAGTCTGTAAATACTGGTCTGTGTGAGTGGGTTTGCGGTACACCTCAGTTTGCAAATGTCCTCCATCAGAAACTGAGACCTCACAGTCCAAGAAAGCCAACCTGCCATTTTTTACATCTTCTCGTGTGAACTTGATATATTTATCCACAGAGTTGATGTGATCAGTGAAATGTTGGACTTCCTGAGATTTAATTTTAACCCAGGTGTCATCAACATACCTGAACCAATGACTTGGTGGTCTCCCTGAAAAGGATGTCAAGGCTCTCTTTTCTACCTCCTCCATGTACAGGTTGGCAACAATAGGAGAAACTGGAGACCCCATAGCACACCCATGTTTCTGCCTATAATATTGCTCCCCATATGTGAAGTAGGTTGACTGCAGGCACAGTTTCAAGAGTTGACACAGTTGCTCTGTGGAAAGTGTGGTCCTGCTGTTCAGAGTGGTGTCTGATTTTAACCTTAAACAGACCACCTCTACTGCTTCATCAACAGGAATGCACGTAAAGAGTGATGTGACATCAAAAGAGACCATTGTTTCATCAGTCTCCATGATGACATCCCTCACCTTATCCACAAAGTCCATGGTGTTCTGTATGTGGTGTTCTGAGCGGCCAACTAAAGGGATTAGTACAGACGCCAGATATTTGGAAACATTGTAAGTGACAGAGTTAATCATGCTAACAATTGGTCTTAAAGGTACACCTTGTTTGTGAATTTTAGGTAAACCATACAGACTAGGTCTGGCCTCGCCTGGGTACAGTCTGTGGTACAGAATACTGTCAATAGCCTTGTCCTACTCCAAATGTTTCAGGCACTCTATCAACTTCTTCTTGTAACCACTTCCTGGATCTCTTTTCAGCGGTTCACAAGTGGTTAAGTCAGTATAAGGAGTGACATAACTTTCATGATAGTCTTTCTGGTTCAAAATCACTGTGCACCTTCCTTTGAGTGCTGGGAGAATTACGGTATGATGTTTTTGTCCTTGCTAAGAGTGGTGAGTGCATCCCTCTCTTCTCTACTGCTGTTGGAAGGTGGTGGTTTGGCATTGCTAAGGCAGGCTGAAACTTTGATTCTGAGTTGTTCTGCTTCACACTCTTTAATTTTGTTGTTGCATATTTCTGACTCTGTGGCTTTCTTGCCTTGAACCACTTTGGCTGTGGCTACCTGCCTGGGAGGAGTCGACGAGTGACAGCACGGCCCCCAGAAACCACCTTGGCTCCAGCAAACTGGTTGGTCCGCTTGAGGTGTTTACTGCTTGGTGGGGAAACAGTTTGCTGAAACTCCGCAGAAGGATGATGCCCACTGGATGGAGGGTGAAACGTTTCTATAAAAAAATTAACTGTCCAGATGAAACTGAGAATTATTGGATTTTGGTACCTGGATTATTGAGCATGAACTTTCTTGCCTTGAACCACTTTGTCACACCTTCCTCTTTATGATACGCCAAATGTTCTCTATAGGTGAAAGATATGGACTGCAGGCTGGACATTTCAGTACCGGATCCTTCTCCTACGTAGCCATGATGTTGTGATTGCTGCAGAATGTGGTCTGGCATTATCTTGTTGAAAAATGCAGGGTCTTCCCTGAAAGAGATGACGTCTAGATGGGAGCATATGTTGTTCTAGAACCTGAACATAGTTCTCTGCATTAATGGTGCCTTTCCAGACATGCAAGCTGCCCATGCCACAAGCGCTCATGCAACCCCATACCATCAGTGATGCAGGCTTCTGAACGGAGTGTTGATAACAACTTGGGCTATCCTTGTCCTCTCTGGTCCGGATGACATGGCGTCCCAGTGTTCCATAAAGAACTTCAAATCGTGACTCATCTGACAACAGAACAGTCTTCCATTTTACGACACTCCATTTTAAATGACCCCTGGCCCAGTGCAAACGTCTGAACTTGTGGAGCTTGCTTAGAAATACCATACCATACCAGTTTATTTCTAAAGCACTTAAAATACAACATCAGCCGTCCAAAGTGCTGTACAAAGACAAAACAAGCACAAAACAATAAAAACAATCATATAAATAATCAGAGCATCACAAGTAAAAGAATACAACATTAAAACAGAGATGTGAACTCATTCTGGTTTAAAAGCCAATGAAAACATATGTGTTTTTAAACGAGTTTTAAAAACAGATATTGATGGGGCCTGCCTGACCTTCAGTGGCAGCTCATTCAACAATTTAGGAGCCAGAGGTGAAAAAGCTCTTGTCTCTCTGGATTTTTAAAATGTTTTTGGGACTGCTAAAAGCATCTGGTCAGAGGATCTAAGAGCACGTGATGGCATGTAAAGGTGAAGCAGTTCANCTCATCTGACCACAGAACAGTCTTCCATTTTGCCACACTCCATTTTAAATGACCCCTGGCCCAGTGCAAACGTCTGAGCTTGTGGAGCTTGCTTAGAAATGGCTTCCTCTTTGCACTGTAGAGTTTCAGCTGGCAACGGCGGATGGCACGGTGGATTGTGTTCACTGACAATGCTTTCTGGACGTATTCCTGAGCCCATTCTGTTATTTCCTTGACAGTGGCATTCCTGTTTGAGGTGCAGTGATGTTTAAGGCCCCGGAGATCACGAGCATCCAGTAGAGTTTTACAGCCTTGATCCTTATGCACAGTGATTGTTCCAGATTCTCTGAATCTTTTAATGATGTTATGCATGGTTGATGATGATAACTTAAAAGTCTTTGCTATTTTACGCTGGGTAACACCATTCTGGTATTACTGCACTATTTTCTGCGCAACAATGGTGGAATTGTTGATCCTCTTACCATCTTGGCTTCTGAGAGACACTGACACTCTGAGAAGCTCTTTTTATACCCAGTCATGTTGTCAATTGACCTAATTAGTGTTAATTGGTCTTCCAGCTGTTTGTTATATGCTCAATTTCCTTTTTCCAGCCACTTATTGCTACTTGTCCCAACTTTTTGGGATTTGTTGACACTGAGAATTTTGAATCAACATATTTTTCCTTTAAAATGTTACATTTACTCAGATTAAACTTTTGATCTGTTATCTATGTTCTATTACGAATAAAATATTGACATTTGCCATCTCCACATCATTGCATTCAGTCTTTATTCACAGTTTGTTTAGTTTTCTAATTTTTTTGGAGTCCGGTTTGTAGTTCTCATGGTGGTGAAAGTGGTCTGACAATGAGAGTAAAGATGACATTTTTGAACTAAATAAAGCCACCGGTTATCAAGAGCTTGTCCTTCATGAGTTACCAGAGGGAGCAACATTCAGTCATAGCTGTAAAACGTAACAATCTACAGTTTAATTTTAGATGGGCTTCCTCACTTCCTGTTTTTAAATCTCTTTTTTGTTCTCACTGATATTTAAAGTATTTCGTCCTATGTTTTTTTAATTTTATTTAGGTAATATTTCCTCAGTTTGTTTGAACTTGTTTTTACCTTTGCTTTTGCCTTTCAGATATTTACCTGTATTATTTTACATGACTTTGGTTACAACCTGCTGGTTTTTTTATGGGTTTTATAAATAAATTGACTGAAAATCTGGCAGAGGCATGCAACGTGCATTTCCTCTCAAAAGCCTTAATGTCTCTATAATGTTGGATGTTTGGCGTGTTTGAGTTCAGCTTCTGCCTGGCTGCAGTCAGAGGGTCAGGGGTCTGTCAGGAGAGAACAGTTAAAAGAAGGTCATTAAAAACTCTTAAAAGGGCTGTCTCTGTGCTGTGGCCTGATTTAAAACCTGACTGGAATTTCTCACCAATGCTGTTGACAGTTAAAAACCTCTTAAGTTGATTAAAAACAACTTTCTCTAAAAATTTTGACAGAAAAGGTAGTTTTGAAATGGGTCTATAATTTAAGAGCAGTGCTGTATCGAGGTTCTTCTTCTTTATGAGAGGCTGCACCACAGCATGTTTAAAAGAAGCTGGAACACAGCCAGATGACAGGGACATGTTAATCATGACAAGAACTAATGGACCAAGTGTGCTAAAAACTTCTTTGAACAGTCGAGAGGGAACACAGTGAATTAGAAGGATGCATGTGATCCACAATGTCCTTTAAAACAATTAAAGTCACTGGTTCAAACTGTTCAAAGGAAGCTGAGGATGGAGGGAATGAGGATGGATCTGTGTAAACTTGTGTTGAAGAGGGTCTCAGAGCAGTGATTTTATCTATAAAAAATTTAGAAAACTGTTCACACAGTGCAGGAGATTCAGCAACATGACCAGCAGCATCACAAGGATTCACAACAGAGTTAAAAACATTAAAAAGAACATGCGGTCTGTGACTGTTGTTTGAAACCATGTTAGATAAAAAAGCTGTTTTTGCAGCTTTAACAGCACTCTGACAGGCTGTCCTTAAATAAGTCCAGGGAAACCTGCAGTCTGTCCTTACACCACTTCCTCTCAGCTCGTCTGCACAGGCGTCTGAGCGCACGCGTGTGTTCACTCAGCCACGGCTGACATGACTTCCTCCTTTTGATCTTCAGAGGAGCAACTGAGTTCAGAATGTCAGAGCATGTGGAACTAAAAAGTTCAGTAAACTCATCCACGCTGGACACAGAGCAGAACTGAGGGTTGCAGGAGACAGAGTCATTAACACCAGTGGAGAAGCGCAGCGCTGTGGTTGAATTAATTGCACGCGCAGAGCGCACGGATGGTCCAGCCCGTTCCTTCCTGCCAGAGACCACCGCAGTGAACAGAACGGGTAGATGATCTGATAAAAGACTCCCACAGATTTCCACGGATGATATATTAATCCCATAGGATAGCACGAGATCGAGCGTGTGCCCTTTCTCATGCGTGGCGGCTGTGACTGACTGTGTGAGGTTAAAAGAGTCAATAATGTTCATAAAATCTTTGACCAGAGGTCCAGCCTCACTGTCCACGTGCAAATTGAAATCGCCCGTTATTAAAAATCAAGGATCGGCTCTGAGCCCCTTCTTGTTTGCTCTTGTGATGGACCGACTAACAGATGAGGTCAGGCAGGAATCCCCATGGACTATGATGTTTGCAGATGACATTATGATATGTGGTGAGAACAGGGAACAGGTGGAAGAGAACTTGGAGAGGTGGAGGTATTCACTTGAAAGAAGAGGAATGAAAGTCAGTCGTAGTAAGACAGAGTACATGTGTGTGAATGAGAGGGAGGCCAGTGGAACAGTGAGGCTACAAGGAGCAGAGGTCACAAAGGTGCAGGACTTCAAGTACTTGGGGTCCACTGTACAGGAAAATGGGGAATGTGGTAAAGAGGTGAAGAAGAGAGTCCAGGCAGGATGGAGTGGATGGAGAAAAGTTTCAGGAGTGATTTGTGACAAAAAGGTGTCAGCAAAGGTCAAAGGAAAAGTTTACAAGACAGTGGTGAGACCAGCTATGTTGTATGGTCTGGAGACAGTGTCATTGACAAAAAGACAGGAGAAAGAACTGGAAGTAGCAGAAATGAAGATGTTGAGGTTCTCCTTAGGAGTGACAAGGATGGATAAGAT
>JBBPBX010046849.1:0-16305 GCA_038048925.1 Garcialebias charrua | reverse complement strand
CAAAAGAGACTATTTCTATCTTTGATTTTATTCTAATGTAATCAAAAGAATAACTTTTGTCATTTTCATGATATATGTTATATGCTGTTATTCTTTAATATGGAGTATTACTGTGTTACTTGATCATATAAGGGTGTCAAAGTTCAGATAAAAGGTCAAACTGACTTACACAGAAATTGTTTTTGTTGAGTTTCAGCTAAAACTCTCATCTAGCGTCTGAAAGTCTCTTCACTCAGATACTTTTCCTAAACAATTTCCCTCTGCTCTGGATTTCACCTTGAATCGTGATAACAAATGAACTGCTCGACTGGTTTTTGGACCAATGAAAAAGAGACAAGTCTCGCTCCTCTCAGATCTTCTATTAAGTTCTAAGTTTTTGCTGGAACGCAGAGTCTGCTGGGAACTTCAAGAGATGTGAACTTTCCCAAAGAGCTGGATGGACGTTTAGTCACACGCTAAGGACACGTCATCCAGTTAAAGGCTGATAACATGTTTGTTATGAGTCCACTTGAACCGAGCGTACAAGCTCAGAACTTTGAATTAAATTCCTTTATGGAATAAGTTATCTTGAAGTCAACCAGTAGCTGACATATTTTCTGATGATCGACGCGGATCCCAGGAGACGTTGAAACGTAAACCAGAACCGGCTCGGACGTGCTGGACCTGCAACGATTCTGTACGCCTGAAAGGCTGGTGTCATCTCTTTATCAGACTCGTCGTCAAAGGTAAAGAGCTGTTTACAAACGTACCTGGATTTCAGCAGAAATCTGATGGGAAGTGTCACTTCTGGTAACATGCTCAAGACAATTTCCTTTAAACCATCTCTCCTCCTATTTCCTTTCCCCTCAATTCTAAGCTGGAAACTATTTAAGTCATAGAGCCTCAGACTAAGTATGTTAACATCCTATATTTATGTCTGTTGTGTTACAATTTAAATGTGCTGACGTGTTAAATTGCAAGAAAGTGAAATCATGTCAATCAAGTGTAATGGTGTTAATTTAGTTGATTTATTTTAAATAAATGGTAGTGTCTTTGGCATACCAACTAAGTTAACGTCTCTGTCACTTAATGGCTTTATTTATTTATCCATCATAAAGATCACAGAAATATTGGGTAAACTGAAAAAGAAAAGAATCCGTGAAATTACTATTCAATCTGAATAAGTAATTAATTAAGGATAAAGAGGTCAGCTTAATACTGACCCCTGCTAAAATCCTTTACATCTGGGTGGCACCGTATGTGTTTAAAAACACAATATGGTGGTTCCCGTCATGTTTACTTCACAGCCCAAAGTGTTACAAGAGATGTTGACTAGAGTTTGACAGGAGACATTTGAGGCTATGAAACAAATTACAGGTAGTCCCCGACTTATGAACGAGTTCCATACCTACGGGTCATTCGTAAGTCGAAAATTCGTAAGTAGGATCACATACAAAATACTGTATATATATATATATTATATATATATATATATATATATATATATATATATATATATATATATATATATATATATATATATATATATATATACATATATATATATATATATATATATATATATATATATATATATACAGGTAGTCCCCGATTTACGAGCGCTCTGATCTGCGAGGTTCCAGACTTACGAGCTGCGAATTTTTGGAAAAAACGAAAAAAATACTGAGTTTTCATGTGTTTTTTCACCACAGTTAGTTAGTTAAGCATATGGACACACGTTTCCGATCATTTTTATGCACTCATAAGCAGTTTTTGGATGAAAATAGAGTGTTTGTAGTCGCGCTAGCGAAAACCGTTCCAATTTACGAGCGAAATTCCGGATTTACGAGAGAAATGGCGGCCGTTCCAAATTACGAGATTTCCGGTTTACGAGCGCCTCGTTGTAACGGATCTCGCTCGTAAATCGGGGACTACCTGTATATATATATATATATATATATATATATATATATATATATATATATATATATATATATATATATATATATATATATATTATTATTATAAATAAATAGATGTACAGTACTGTACAGTTACCAAGCACTTAGCCTATCCTAACACAGTTTTTAAAGATGAAGGAGTTAGTTGAATTGTCTCCCTGCTAGGGAGGAGGGAGACAATTCAACTCACTCCTTAACTGTGTTAGGATAGGCTAAGTTCTTGGTAATTGTACAGTACTGTACATTTATTTATTTATTATTAACTTTTTTATTTTATTTTATTTTATGAGATGCGTTTAAGTCCAAAACATTGTAAGTCTGGGGCGTCGTCAGTCGAGGACTACCTGTATTAGTTATCTCAGCTTATCACTAAGATTCATGACAACCCCAAAATTGTTTGTTTTATAGATGCAACACAAAAAATACTGTGAAAACAATTAACACAAAACAGAGATGTTGCAGAGCAAAATGTTAACTGGTCCATTGACCTAATTAAGATAAATTATGGCTAAATATTTTATTTTAGGCTGTAAGTCAGTGCACAAAGACTTAAAGGAAAAGTCATTTTAATGAATGTAGGCTGTGACTTCTTGTGTCGGTGAACAAAAGTCAAATCATGATAAAGTTTTTAGAAAGATGTTGCTGCTTTTTGATCCAGTACTTAAGTAAAAGCTCTGAATTGTTACAAAACAAGTTTTATTTGAGATGGCATTGTACTAGTACTTGAGCATGAAGTACCTACTGGGAATTTGTAGTTTTTTGTGTGTTTTTAGTCAGATGTATTGACTTTATTTTTATAAATCAAGAGAATGGGGCAAAATTCAAACCTTGACTTCAGAACATCCGTAAATCAATTATTGTTATAACTTTAGCTTCAACCATCAAATTTACATGATTTAAAAATTCTTAGTACTGGAAAGAAATACATTAACTCATTCAGTCCAGTCTGTTTGCTGAATATAAAATTTAGTTCATGCCAACTCACAACAAGTCATCTTAGGACACTATACTGTATAAAAATGTCCATACATCCATTATCTTTACCCGCTTCTTCCTTTTCGGGTCGCCGAGGTCACTGGTGCCATTATCCAGCAGTTAGTATGCAAAAGGTGGGGGACACATTGGACAGGTCCATTACAGGGACACATAGAGACAAATGAGACAAACATTCCCTCTCTCACTCACACCTAGAGACAAGCACATATTAGCAACAGTGGAAATAAATTATTTTTCTTTTAACCAGAATTTTTTTTTCTTCTAGTAGAACCAGGCTCAGGACAGGGAGCCATATTCCTCAGCCATCTGGGGTCAGAGGGCAGGAAGTGACAGTCTGCTGTTGGAGTGTTTCTGACGCCACACCCAACAGACAAGTCAATTTTTATCTTTGTTTTTTTTTTTTACGTCACCTATAATAAAAGTTTGGTTGGTATCAGAGACTTTGATCTTCAGAAAACGTTGATTTATTTTATCAGCTCAAGACATTGCTTGTTCACGTTTAGTGTGGAAATTCTTTCTAGCAAAGTAAAAAGTCAAAATGATTCGAACTTTTATTGTTATATAAAGTAGATGATTTACTGGTTATAGTTATGCTTTTCATGTAAATGTTTTTTTGTTGTTGTTGTCGTCACGTGTCCTATTTTTTGAGAAGCTCTTTGCTAGGATGGAATTGTACCATTGAACAGCTGCAGCAAATAATCTCCATAAAACATTAAATTAATTTCTCATTTTGTTTTGTATTCACATATTTGACTTTATGTCATTACTCAGACAAAGTAACCAAACCCAGCATCTCCTGTGAGAGGATCCCAGCAAACGGCTCAGGTGAATCAGGACACCAGGCCACCCTGACATGCTCTGTAGAATCCAAACAGTCTCAGTCATTGTTGAAGTTTAACTGGGGCCCAAATGGAAATGTGCAGCTCGGCCCAAAGGTGGTAATACCACTGGGGAATGAACATGACAATCAAGTGTACGACTGCACTGTGAGCAACCCACTCAGTAAAGAATCTGCAACATTCACTGCCAAGGAGTGCTATCCTGGTAAGTATGGAGAGCCATTTCATTCAAAATTAAATAAATAAATAGTGTTGTTAAAAATTATTAATAAATATTTCTTTAAATAAATAAATGTTCCCATGAAATAAAACATTTAAATAAAATGTTTATTTTTTCCAAGATTATTATTTTTTTATTTTTTTATTTCGAGATTTATCTTTATTTGTTTCAAGAATGAAATGAGGTGTTCCGGGCATGTCCCACCGGGAGGAGACCCAGAGGAAGACCCAGGATACGCTGGAGGGACTATGTTTCTCGGCTGGCCTGGGAACGCCTTGGGATTCCCCCAGAGGAGCTGTTCCAAGTGGCTGGGGAGAGGGAAGTCTGGGCCTCCCTACTTAGGCTGCTACCCCCGCGACCCGACCCCGGATAAGCGGAAGAAAATGGATGGATGGATGGATGTTTCAAGAATTTTATTTATTTATTTCAAGATTTATTTATTTACTTATCTATTTATTTAATAATGGAGTTTAATTTTTTACACTTATTTTGTAAAGCTATCTTTGCACATTTCAGGGGCTTTAACCCCATTTTTCATTTTAAGCGCTTTTTAGTTCATGTTGTTATATTCAAATGAGGGGGTGGGGTTTCCTCTTCTACACAGAATGTAGTCGACCTGCGTACTCCTTCCTCCACTCTTATAGGTCACTCTATGTTCCTCCCTCTTTTGGAAATAGGTATTGACTATAGCCATTTCCATTCTCTTGGCAAAATCCACCACCATCTGTCCTTCCTGGTTTCTTTCCTTGACACCAAACCTACCCATCACTTCCTCATCCCCTCTGTTTCCTTCACCAACATGTCCATTCAGGTCTGCTCCAATCACCACTCTTTCCTCCCTGGGAATACTCTCTATCACTTCATCCAAATCTTTCCAAAATGTATCTTTCTCCTCCCCATCACATCCAACCTGTGGAGCATAACCACTGACTATGTTTAGCATCAGACCTTCTACTTCTACCTTCAGGCACATCACCCTATCTGACACTCTCTTCACCTCTACTACATTCTTTGCCAACTCCTCCTTCAGGACCACCCCTACTCCATTTCTCTTTCTATCCACACCATGGTAAAACAGTTTGAACCCTGCTCCAATACTGCGAGCCTTGCTGCCCTTCCACTTGGTCTCTTGGACACATAAAACATCTACCTTTCTTCTCTGCATCATGTCAGCCAGCTCTCTACCTTTGCCTGTCATTGTCCCCACATTTAGAGTTGCAACCCTCAGTCCTACATTCTTCACTTTCCTCCTCTCCCTCTGTCTCCTGACACGTTTCCCTCCTCGGGGTCTTCGACTAACAGTAGTACAATTTCCGCCGGCACCCTGTTTGTCAACAGCACCGGTGGCGGACGTTGTTAACCCGGGCCTCGACCGATCCGGTATGGTTTCACTTTGATGAACTTGCATTATGGTTTTGGCAAAAGTGTTTTACATCGGATGCCATTCCTGACACAACCCTCACCATTTACCCGTGCTCGGGACCGGCACAAGCATGAGATACACTGGCTTGTGTTCCATAGTGGCAACAACATAATCTAACCCATGCAGCAAATGTCTGCTGCATGTGTTTCTCTTTTGATCCAGCTGGGGGTGTTGTTTCAGGGGCATGTTGGCTCAAAGTTTTATTGTGCTTCATCTTCTGACTCAGCATATTCTATCAAGTGGAAACTTTTCAGTTGGAACAAATTAGATGTGTTCCCACTGCTAGCTGGAACGACTCTCCGACACATTTTTCAGCACTGAAACCTGCAGTTTATTGGATCTTAGAAAGTCGAACTACTTCTACACCACCAAATTAGTCTTTCCTCTCTTATCAATGATGTCATATGCTTTCTCTTGGCCTGTGAAGCTTGTTCAGTCACATTCTGATGGTCATGGGCACTCATTTTGAAGCGAAAACTTAACGTATGTTGGAGATTAGCCTAGTCTGCTACCGTCTAGACTTGAGCTCAGCCTCTGTGTAACATCTGTGTCACCACGCACTTACGTAGTTGTGTCGTAGCTTTCTCTGTTCGGGTTGAAACTGAAGCGGCTGCTTCAACCTGAACAGAAAAAGAAATGTGTCAGTGAAACGCTGTAATCCTATCGAAATATCAAAAATATGCTTAAAACTCATATCACCGTTATTGAATAAAAGTACAGTATATCTTGACATATATTGAATTACTGTCCAGCCCTAGTGTGTGTGGGTGTTTTAACATGAGAAATACAAAGTGTGCTGTGTGCATGTCATGAAATGTGTGTGTCTCTCACAGTCAATGTGTGAGACTTGAGAGGCCATTGTTTATTTTATTTTTGATTTAATTATTGATTTGCCTGGCTTATAAAACTCGTAGATGGGCTGCATTGAGACTGGTCAGGTCCATTCACATTGTTATGATGTTATGATGATTTGACCAGACCCGCCCCACAGATAAAACCCCACCCCCTCATTTGAATACAAGAACATGAAATAAAAAGTGCTTAGAATGAAAAATGGAGTTAAAGCTCCTGAAATGTGTAAAGCAGCTTTACAAAATAAAAGCATAAAAAAAGAAACTCCATTATTAAATAAATAAATAAATCTTGAAATAAAAATAAATAAATCTGTACATAAATAAAATAAATCTTGAAATAAATAAAAAATTAATCTTAGACATTTTTTTAACATTTCTTTTTAAATGCTTTATATCATGGGAACATTTATTTATTTAATGAAATATTTATTAATAATTTTTAAATACTACTATTTATTCAATTTTGAATAAAATGGCTCTCCATAGGTAAGACTTTGACACGTTGTGTATAAAACTCAGAAAAGGAATGAGTGGATGGTGTGTCGATTTTATACAGCCAGTAATAATGAAACAAATTATCTGTTTAAGGTAGTGTAAAAAAAAAGTTAACTTTTGACTTTCAGATTTATTATTTAAACACAGGTTAATATATTTAAAGTAATTGCATGTCTTGGTGATGTTTTTGGTGCTAAAATCTTTAATTTTTTGTTTCTTCCCAGCTTCTTCTTCTTCTTCTTTTGGCCCAGCAAACAGTTTATTACCAGTGATTGTTGCCGCTTGTATCTTAATACCGAGTGTGCTTGTGGTTGTGTTCGTTGTGCTGTGTAAAAAAGGTACAGTCACAATATATTTATTTTACCTAAATAATAGATACAATCATGAATAAAATGTATCCATCAGGATCTGACCCATCTGATCCAGACATTACACCAAAGTACTTTAGTTCTAAAAGCTATGAACAACTTTTAGATTTTATTTTATTTTTTGTTATTTACAGGCTGTTTTTTTTGGGGGGAGGGGGGGATTTGTACCAAAAAAGCTACTTACCGTATATACAGTAACAATCAATAAACTTTTTATTACTGAGTTTCAGCTTCATTAACGATATGAAACTAAATTATTTTGTTGCATTGTTGATTTTGTTTATTCCAGGCTGTTTCAAATGTAAGAAGACAAATGATTTAGAAAACCAGAAGGATCCTGTAAATGAAACAGGTATGTTGCTGTATTTCTTCTGTTGTAGTTGCGAATAACAAACTTTTACCTCTGTAGAATAATGATCAATAACACATTTATTGCTTTTATTTGTTTTGAAAACATGTTTTAGAGAGAGAAAGCACACAGCCTGAAAACAGCCTTTAAGAGTGTGTCACAGCAGTTTAATACAGAATATTTTAGGGATGCACCGATACCGATACCAGTATCGGGTATCGGTCCGATACCATGTGTGTTTACTCGTACTCGTACTCATAAAAGGGCTCCGATACTACAAGACCCGATACCAGTTTCATTTCATTTCATTGACTATGTAAGAGTTCAAATGTAAAACATTGTATTTTTTTGTACAAGTTTGGACATACTTTACAGATTACCAATAGTAATGTACTTAATTAGAATGATTTTTAAAAATATTAATTAGTACTTGTATCGGTACTTGGTATCGGCAAGTACTTTAATGTAAGTACTTGTACTTGTACTCGGTTTTCAAAAATCTGGTATCGGTGCATCCCTAGCATATTTGAAATGGACACATTGAAACAGCATCTCCTGCAACAATCATTTAATAAATGATCCATGATTAAATTTCTGTGGCTGTTTGATTTTAACTAAATGATCAGTAAAAATAAATATAGACTGTTTGTCAGCTCTGTTTCTACATCATGCACCACTGATTGATCACTCAAATTGATTAAAATCTCTTTGTGATTATTTAGTTCTAACAAATTTCAATATGTATTTCAAGATGTTTCAGATAAAGAAAAGGATGATGAGGAAAGACAGAGTCTCTTGGGCCGAGAGCCCACCCTGCTTTCAAAACAGCGACTAAGCCATTTATACCAGAGCAATAAAGACCCTGCTCCCACTCAGAATGGTAAAAATCACAAATTGTTGCACACGTTGATGTTTTTTTTTAATGGTTTACTTTTAGTATCAGATGTGTTACTGAGCTACAGCAGTGACAAAACCTGAGTATTTCTTTTCTTATTTTGTGTCATTAAGATACCGCTGTTTTTCATGAGACTGTCTTTAGGTAAATGACTAAAAGATGGAGGAGTATAAAATGTTTGTACAGAAATTTGAAGTTTATGTGAGAGCAAAAATACATGTAATTATAAATAAATTAAAATGCAACAAAATGGTTCAGGAATCTGCAGTTTTTTTTTAAATTATTTTTACTAGTTTTAAAAGTAGTTATGTAATTTCAACTTTTTTTTCTTTCTTTACAAAGCAAAATAAGATCACAAAAAAAAAAAAGTTACAACTCCACTGCTTATAATGATAAATTAACTTTGCTGGTTTGGACATTTTACAGATCCGTTAATAAAGGAGCCGAGGCAGAGCATTCACCAGCGTTCATCTGCAGGTGAGCTTCTCATTAGATATGTTTCTGCACCAGTTCATTAAATAGATATTAAATGGTAAATGGACTGTACTTCTTTAGTGCTTTTCTTGCCATCCAGGCTTCTCATTTCATTTCATTTCATTTATTTATTTATTTATTTAAGTTAGGACAATGCATATTAATCAACATAACAGCAGTTAGCATCAATGTAAATATGCCGGAGTTAGCACAATAGCTAATTTGCATCCGTTGTCCTAAGGCAGGTAAGAAAAAGAAACGTCCCATGAAACAAAAGAGCGGAGAAAAATACAAACATCACCTATATAGCACATAACACAACATAAAATTACAATAAAAATATGATGCCATAAGAAAATAGACAAAGTTATCTACACATGAGTGCACTTCTGATTAGTTTTCAGCCAAAGTTTCAGAGAATTTTTAAAGCTGGAGTATGTTTCTATGTTTCTCAGAGTGCTTTGCAGCACAATCTTCTCTCACTTACCAATCCACACATGTTCATACATCACTCTACTACACCTCTACAAAGCTAATGTGAATAAATCCTTCAATTCCATTCTAACACTTCATCCATACATTATCTTTATCTACTTCTTCCTTTTTGGGTCATGGGAATCACTGGTACCCATGTCCAGCCATCACTGCGAGGGATGAGGGACACCCTGGACAGATCTCCAGTCCATCTCAGGGACACACATAGAGACAAATGAGATAACCATTCACTCTCTCACTCACCTAGGGACAATTTAGAGTTACTAATCAGCCTAACATGCATGTTTTTGTTCTGTGGGAGGAAACTGGAATACCTGGAGAAAACCCACGCATGCACAGAGAGAACATGCAAACTCCACCCAGAAAGGTCCCTGGTCAGGATTTGACCTGGCAACCTTCTCACTGAGAGGCAGCAGCTCCACCAACTGGGCCATCGTGCTCAGTTTCATTAAACTGCCACAATTTCATTCAAATAGTTTTTGATATTTTACAGTTTATTCTTTACTATTTATGTTCAGAGAACAAAAACCAGGACCTGAACAATTCATCCTCTTCTGCACCTGCAAAATCTCCTCGATCACAGGATGTTTCTACATACGACCAAACTCAAGCTGATGTAAACAAGTGTGAAAACACTTGTGAAGGAAGCGCTGAGCCTAATCCTGCAGACTCTGTGAAAACTGGTAATGCTGCATTGGATAAACAAGGTGAGTAAACACAGTTGGATTGTTTTTTTTTTTTTTTTTTACAGGTTTAACAGGTAAATGTATGTTGTTTCAACTATATTTCCAATTAATTTAAGATATTTGTCATAGTACGGTATATTAAAATGTACACCATGGCACTTAAATAGATTATTCACACAACAGAGGAGGTGTTTTTTTTGTAACATTGTGGGACATAACTCTTCAGCTTTTCTTCAAACAAATAATGGCTGAGTGGACAGTACTACATAACTCTGATAGGACAGTATTAGGCTGATTAATCAGAATTATTTACCTTTTTGTGAGAAATGTGTTTTTGTGTCACAATAATGGCAAAATCTCCTCTGGCTCTCGCTCAAGACGGATGCCTCTGCTCTCCCTCCCTCTGTTCTCCTCTTCCTCCTGCTTTTTCTCTCTGTAAAGCTCCTGATACACTTCTCCCAAACAACAACAACAAAAAAACACTATTATGGCTCTGGTGAGCTGGACTTTCAACACAATCAGCAAAATCTTTTCAACAAAATGACAAGGTCCTGGAGAACCCTTTTGTCCGGCTGAGACTCGTGCTACGGGGTACATCAGAGATCTGGCAGCTGATGTGTCTTTCAGTTCTGTCTCAGGAGGACGCTGAATATGTTTCTATATTTGGATTTATGATAGCAAGGTTTCTGCTCTTTGACATTGGCGAGTCTCTGTTTGATCAACTTTTGAAGAAGAAATCAGCTGCAGTTTCGGCCATGGCAAAGCTTCCGAGTCTGTGTGAAGGTTTGGTTCGTGCTATAAGGACTCAAAATCAGCTGATTTATGAATTAAACCGTAAGATGGAGGCAATTTATGAAAATCGCAGGCCACCTGCGGCTTCTAGGACTCGCCAGCATGTTGGGATTGACCTAGAAGAAGACTCATAGCATGGATCAGTAGAGTTGAATATCCATAAATTGGCCATTTTGCATCGGGAAAGTTTCAGCAGGACTCAAGGCTGACAAGAAAAAAACAGTGCCTGATGAAAATCACCAATTATGGCTTATCTGAATCTTACTCCCCCATTTGGCCTCGGATACGAGTCGACTAACAAATTTCTTCTGGGTCATGCGTAACTAGCAATAAAGCTTAATCTATCACCCAGGGTCGTGGGGGTAGCAGCCTAAATTAGGAGGTCCCAGACTTCCCTCTCCCCAGCCACTTGGGCCAGCTCCTCCGGGAGAATCCCAAGGCATTACCAGGGCAGCCAAGAAACATGGTCCCTCCAGCATGTCCAGAGTCTTCCTCTGGGTCTCCTCCCGGTGGGACATGTCCGGAACACTTTACCAGGGAAGCATTCAGGAAGCATCCTAAGCAGAGGCCTGAGCCACCTCAACTGGCTCCTCTTGATGTGGAGAAGCAGCGGCTCTACTCCGAGTCCCTCCCAGATGACTGAGCTTCTCACCCTATCTCCCAGGGAGAGCCCAGACGCCCTGGTGAGAAAACTCATTTCGTCCGCTTGTATCCGTGATCTCGTTCTTTCGGTCACAACCCAATGCTCAGAGGGTAGGAACATAGATCAACCGGTAAATCGAACGCTTCGTCTTTTGACTCAGCTCTCTCTTCACCATGACAGACCAGTACAGCACTCGCTTCACTGCAGATGCTGCGCCTATCTACCTATTGAGCTCTTGCTCCATTTTTCCCTCATTCATGAACAAGACCCCAAGATACTTAAATTCCTCCACTTGGGGCAGGACCTCCTCCCTGACCCAGAGAAGGCACTCTACCCTTTTTATTCTTAAGACCATGACCTCAGATTTGGAGGCACTGATCCTCATCCCGGTCACTTCACGCTCGGCGGCGAACCGCTCCAGCGAAAGCTGTAGATCATGACCTTATGAAGCCAATAGGACTACATCATTTACAAAGAGCAGAGATGGAATCCTGAGACCACTGAACTGGACTCCTACGCCCTCTGGCTGCACCTAGAAATTCTGTCCATAAAAGTTATGAACAGGATCGGTGACAATGGGCAACCATGGCGGAGTCCAACTCTTACCGGGAAAAGCCTGACATACTACCGGCAATGCGAACCAAGCTCTGACACCGGTCATGCAGGAACCTAACAGCCTATACCAAAGTGTCAGGTACCCCCCACCCACACACACACACATGGTTCCCCAAATGGTGCGGTCAAATGCCTTCTCCAAGTCCACAAAGTGCATGTAGACTAGTTTGGCAAACTCCCACGCATCCTCCAGGACCTTGCTGAGGGTGTAGAACTGATCCAGTGGTCCACGACAGGAGGGAAACCACACTGCTCTTCCTGAATTTGAGGTTTGACTATCTGATGGACCCTCCTCTCCAGAATCCTTGAATAGACCTTACCAGGGAGGCGTAAGAGCATGATCCCCCTGTAGTTGGAATTACAAGCCTTTATATGTGGGGATTTAGAAACCTGTTGCATTCCCCTTCCTGCCTCCAAACTGAGAGAGTAAACTCCAAAATATTCTTGCAGTCAATGTGTGGAAAAAGTCTCTATAACTGATCAGTTTGCCCTACTGTTACTTTTTCAAAGCAAGTGGGTATTTTCCTGTAAGGAACTAGACATTCTGCTCGTTGTGACAGCCTGTTAACAGGCTTTTTGTTTTTATCATTACAAGAAAGCCATTTGTGACATACTTGGACTGAATTGAAGAAAACTCTGAAAAAGCTTGTTTGACTAGTTTAGGTGCAACAGCATGCTGTTACATGATCCAGATGAGATGGAAAAAGTCTGTTAAGTGCAGCATGTTATTTTAATCAAAAGCAAAAAAAAAAAAGTTATCTGTTTGCAGATAGTTTAAAGAGCAACTCCACACCCTGTGGATCGGTAACTCCTCCCCCGAAGCAGTTTGAAAATCTCCCTCAATATGGGCGAGTCGAGAGTCGAGCAGGGGAGGAGGTTGGGGGTTGTCCTGTGTTCACGCCCCCTCTAGTGGTAAACTCCCACCCCTCCCCAAGTTTAGAGTTCAAAATGGCGGATAGTCACGTCTTCAGTAAGTAAATACCTAAACTTTTACCAAAATAACAGTTGTAAAATGTTGTTGCGTGCATTTAATCACACACACACAGCTTATGCGTATGCTTCTGAACACAGAACACATTAAAAACCTGTGTTTAGCTGCATGGCATGCGGTGTACAGCTGTGTTTTTGTCGTTTGTCACTTTAATTTGCCACATCTTATTACTTAGCACATTACAAAAGTAACGTTTCATAATATATTTTATTTTAAAATATTGATTTCATCTACCCTCGATTTTTTTTTGACGTTTTGGCTTAATTTTAATATGCAACCTAGAACTGAACACACGTTTTTTGAATTTACTATAAATGAGCACTAAACAGTGGTAAAATCTTTTGTTTTCCAAAGATCCATGTTTAGAAACATTCTATAAGCTTGTATGATATATTTGTTAGGACGTGTATACAGTATTTGTTTAAGCTATGTGTCGGCTAATCAAAACTGAGCACAGCTGGTAAGATTTATTAGAAATAATATTTTTTTAATGCAAACCAAACAAATTGTAATGAATTTAAAAATACTGTATCCTTTCAAATGTTTTTTTCAGAGAACTGTGATGACTCAAGCACCCATGCAGCAGCCACGCAGAGTAATTGCAGCCAGGATTACTTTAACCCAGACGATCCCATGATGATGCAGAGTCTCGGCCAGAGCTGCTGCTTCTCCTGAGACCTGCATCCACGACAATGTTGGTACAGCTGAGACCCTGGTGTTTGTTTCTGGCTGGCAGGTGCAGCATCTTGAAGGTGGTTGGGACTGCTTTCTCTTCTGTCCACTGCATCCATACAGAGGAGCTGGAGGTGGTGTCCCGTGTGACACGACACAGAACCTTTTTGTTGTTTTGAATCAACTTACTGTTAATAAAATGAATCATAAACAACTAGTTTTTGTAATCAATTTCTTTCTTTCTTTATTTTTTGCCTCATGCATGAGGACAAATCTGGGACACGATGCAACGGTCGACTTCCCACTCCATCCCGACCCTGGATATTTGCAGTCCTGAAAAGAGAAAAGATCAAAAGTTTAATCTGAGTAAATGTAACATTTTAATGGAGAAAGATGTTGATTCAAAATTTCACAGTGTCAACAAATCCCCAAAATGTTGGGACAGGTAGCAATGAAGAAATAAACAAGAATTAATGTTGCATAAACTTTTTTAAAACTTTTTTTAATATAATGTCCGCCATAATAAAAGTAATAAATAAAATAATACATAAAAACATAATTAAATAATAATATTAATACCTGCAGACAGAGGGTAGGGTACAAAAGTAATAAATAAAACATGAATACATGTACCTGGTGAATCAGTTCTCATGTCACCTCCAAAGTGACATGTCAACATGTCTCCTTGATGCTTGATGTCTGTGAAGCACAGCTCAGACTCCCTGGATGGGGAACGCCTCATGGAGCTAAAAACAAAAAAACAAATTTTAATCACCTTACAAACAAGCATACTGTACTTGAGAAACATTGTGTCTAAAACATCGTAACTAGTACAACAGCTATAATTAGCAACAGCAAGTCTCCATTGGTTTTTGATCTCGCGGTCTTCCTTATCTGAGTTCATAAGAGTTCACACACTCTGCGGTGTTCATAAGAAACACTAGATTCTTAGCATCTAAACACAACTACAACACAAACTAACGTTGATCAGCAACAGAACGCCACGACCTATGTGGGGCGATCCACACCGAAGCAAAGCTGCAGGCCGCAATAAACGGCACATGAAGAAACACGTCATATACTCAAAAGATAAATTATGGAATGGAAAGGTGTAAAATGGGACTCACCTCCAAACGGATTGTAACCTGATGGTGTAAGGGTGGGTGGACAATGAACATCAGTTTGAAGAGCTTTTATGGAACATCGTAGTTCTTCTATGCTAATGCTATGATGCTAATCTCTGATCCAACTCCGCCCTGAGCTCTGCAGGGGGAGTGACCTTCTCGGGGGCGTGGCTACAGTTTTATACCCAGACAGCAGAGACTGTGACGTCATCGTGCGAAAATACGTCACTGTGCGAAACCTAGACCAACAAGAAAATTAAGGTGCAATAACCTCTGTTGAACCCATAGGGCTACAGTGAACACGTTTTTAGACCAAATATTGCCGATTTTAACTAATACGCACAAATACATTAAAATTAACACAGAAATAGTGCTCAGAAACATTTTAAACACATTCTAGGGAGTTTATCAGCTAAAAAAACTTAAATTTGGGTTTAGTTTCGCTTTAAGCTGCAATGATGTATTTTGTTTTTGTGAAATTCCACAAGACCGACCTGCACATGTCCAGGAAACAAACTAACATTCTTCTGCGTGTCTGATGCCCTTTTTTTCCTCACAAAGACGATAATTCAGAGATTGTGCTTTGATTTTTTTTTTATGAGCAAATCTAATTTTGACAGCCTCTGAGCAGTGAAAACCTTGTTCACCTGCTGTGATTTTTGATGCTCTCCTTATGGGGCTCAAGGACATGGACAGGAAATATTTGTTATTTTCAATACTTACGGTTGTGCGCAAGCATATAAAGAAAAAGTAAGGTGGTTTTACCAAAAGCCTGTTTAAAAATATAACAATAAAAAGAAGTTAAACTATATGTGCTTCAGCTAAATTATGATGAATTCAGATCTCTGACAGCAGTGGAAAATATAATTTTAAGTAAAATAGGTTTTTAACAAGATAACACATTTGCATATTACAAATTTAAAGTCTTGCATTTTTCTAAACATTAGTAGCTTATATTTGATATTTTGAAAGTTTATTTATTACAGAATAGATTAACAAATAAAACATCCCAAGTAATGTTAAATCAAAGCCATTCAATTATTTCTTTTAATTTAACAACTCTTATATCGATATGTAATATTTAGAAAATATAAATACAGTATATATATAATCATTGTTACGTACTTTAAATGGCAATATCTAAATAACTGTTTTGCAAGTGTAAAGCTAGAAGAAAAAGTTTGTTTTTGTTGTTTTATAAGAGACTGAAAAAAATACATTAATAAAAATAAAATTTGTACATATCAATCAATCAATCAAAACTTATATTTCAGATGCATATGGTCCATACAAAACAACCACCACCAAAAATAAAAAGAGAACATCAACAAGACACAGTAAAAATAGAATGTTCATCCATTGCCAAATAATTTAAGGCGCCAGTGATTCCACAAACTTGAATAGAACCTAACCGAGCTCTGTGCAGGGTTGGTC
>JBBPBX010046848.1:9371-26410 GCA_038048925.1 Garcialebias charrua | reverse complement strand
TATACTGTATTACATTTACAAAAACAATTCAAATATGATTTAACCATTTTATTTCTGTTATTACAGGCACCAGGCATTTAAATTTATTTATTTTTCTTAGTTAATGAACAAATTAAAATAAATGACCTGTTCAGTAGTCTCACATTACAGCAGCAAATTATTTCATGCATCATCCTCTAATTTACAAGTGCTTAGTGCACGTGTTGACCTTATATTCTCTGGATTTGTAAAGTGGGAAGAGATTTAGTTTGTTCACTATAAAACGGGTAATTTAAAAGAGTTCAGTGCACTACTTCTGTTTGACATCATCTCCTTCAGATTTACTTAAATTCAATTCAGTTTATGTATATACTTTGTAGACAAGAATATTGAGTTTAACAGTAATGCAATAACACACTTATTCTTTTGACAACCCAACATAATAAAGCCATAGTTTATCCTTTTTTAAATTTCTGTTCATGTATTTTAGAAAATAAGATACAATAACTTAATTATTAGACCTTTCATGGACTTGTTTGCCAGATTTATAAATTATTTAGTTAACAAATAATTTATTTATGTGTAGCAAAAAGCCTGTTGGCTGGAGCTTTGCATCTTAAGTATAGCCAACAACGTCAACACATGATGCTTAAATGTTCTATTTGTATTTATTTTAATCAATCTAAATTTATGATATAGTAATTGTATTCCTGATGTGTATTTTGAAGTTGATTAGATGTTTAGTTGCTCAGCATTTAAAATGCAGCTGTTTTACATTTACATTTTGTTTATCATGGGTGGATTTGTCAAGGTGTTTTATTGACCAATTAAATACAAGTTTTTTTTTTCTAACTTCACCTTTTGTCTCACTGGTCAGTTTGTGTTGACGTGTGACTGTAAAGTGTGAAGTTCATCACGAGGCCTTTATTTGGCACCAGAAGGGAACCATTAAAGAAGTGTTAACTTGTAGTGCATGCTTAGGGCGTGATGGCAATCTAAAGGAGAAAAACCTATTAAACAAACAAACTTAGGACTTAAATTGAATTATATAAATACATTGTATTGAGATATAGAAGTCGTTTGTGTTGGATGTTCTTTTTTTACCGCCAACAAAGAAAGGTCTCTTGTAATTGAGTCCTCGAGTCGCAATGAGACTACCGGTTTACATAAAGGTTGAATGAATGAGCAAAGAAAGCAAATGGCACTGTCTTTGCCTGTGTCTGCTCACATGTGCATATGCATGTGTGCGTGTGTGCGTAGCGTTATGAAAATTACTTCTGAACCTTTGGATGGATTTCAATGAAACTCACTGGATGTACATCTACAACTGAGTAATTTCTAGAGTCAATCCAGTTCAATATGGCCACTACAGCTAAACAGCTAATCAACATTTGCCAACACAAAAATTTGATTCAATTCAATTAAAAAAATTATTAATTCCGAAGGGAAATTAAATGTTGTTGTAACTCATTATCCTTGTTTCATTGAGATGTTATAGAAACTGATGGCTGTAGGCAGGAAGGATGTCTTGTAATAATAATAATAATAATAATAATAATAATAATAATAATTTGTCACATTTGTCATGTATATTCCCATACTTTGACAGACGAAATTGGTCTCTGCATTTAACCCAACCACCACCAGGTGGTGCAGTGAGCGGCCGTAGTCAGCGCTTGGGGAGCTGGGGAAATAGATGTGCACTCATAGACACCCCAAGGTGTAAAGGTCCATCCCACAGCAGATCTAAAGTAAGTGGATGCAGATGCCATCCGATCCATCCACCCAGACTTGGCTGGCCTCTAGATACCTCCAGGCAGCAGGCCTGCCCAAATGCAGGGCAGAACTCTGCGATGGCCACGCCTCCCAGTAGCCTGCTGTGCTCCTCATCGATGAGGACAGCCAGCTGCATGTGCCAGTGGACGGTCCATGTCCTTCTGCTGTCATGAGCCACATTTCCTGCCAGTTCCAGGATCTCAGTGGTCAGGCACTCAAGCACAGCTGCCAAGGAGACGGGAATGCATCTATGGCACCTCCTTTTCAACACTTTCTAAATCTATCTAAATCTATTGCAATATTTTATAGAGTTAGATATCTACTAAACGACAAAGCACTGTATTTTTTTAATAATACAATTATTGTGCCACATTTGATTTATTGTGTTAATGTTTGGGGAAAAGCATGTAAATCAATCACAAAGCCTATTTTTATTTTCCAGAAAATAATAGTAAGAATTATAACAAGAAAACATTACTGTCACCCTTCAAGTGAATTATTTTATCAAATGAAGTTGCTGAAGTTCTATGATTTGGTGGACTACAACATTTTGTCACTTATGTACAGTATAGAGCTCATAAAAATACACTGCCGTCAAATGTATTTTGTGAAAAGATCAAGTTGTTACAATCTCAAGGGGAAAGATGTATTTGTAAAAACCACAGTTTAGAACCAGTTTGAAGGGAAGAACTACAGGTACCTTAATTCAAGGAGTACGATTATGGAATGACTTAATGACAGATGTTAAGGAAGCCAAATCAATCCTTGTATTTGAGAAACTGGTTAAAAACGAATTGTTAAACAAATATAAATGAATGTATTTTAATGAGTAATATACAGTATGTGAATTGAAAATTGAATGAGTTATTTACTTATTTTGTTCAAAAAGGTGTTCAATACAAGATCAACTGGACTTTATTTGTTGCAGAAAACGTTTCGACTCCTATCCAGGAGGCTTTTTCAATTTCTTTTTTCTTTTTCTTTTTCTGCAACAAATAAAGTCCAGTTTGATCTTGTATTGAACGCCTTTTTGATTTTATCATGTCCTGGACGACTGAGAATCTTCACCAGCATACTTATTTTGTTATTATAGAAAATTTTGTTTGAATTGTTATTAGATAAACAAGGAGCAGATTTGATAAGATGCTTTCTTCATCTGCTACCTTTCATTTTATATATTTTTCCTATTACACATATGTTAATTGTTGTATTTCATTATTATAAAATGAATAAGCCCTCCCTGGGCTGCCACCTTACCGTGGTGGAGGGGTTTGAGTGTCCCAATGATCCTAGGAGCTATGCTGTCAGGGGCTTCATGCCCCTAGAAGGGTCACCCAAGGCAGACAGGTCCTAGGTGAGGGACCAGACAAAGTGCAGCCCAAAAACCCCTATGATGAGTGAAATAAATGGACTAAGTTTTCCCTCGCCCGGACGCGGGTCACCGGGGCCCCACTCTGGAGCCAGGCCCGGAGGTGGGGCACGCTGGCGAGCGCCTGGTGGCCGGGCTTTTACCCATGGAGCCCGGCCGGGCACAGCCCGAAGAGGAGACGTGGGTCCCCCTTCCCATGGGCTCACCACCTGTGGGAGGGGCCAAAGGGGTCGGGTGCAATGTGGGATGGGTGGTGGCCGAGGGCGGGGACCCTGGCGGTCTGATCCTCGGCTACAGAAGCTGGCCATTGGGACATGGAATGTCACCTCTCTGGTGGGGAAGGAGCCTGAGCTAGTGTGTGAGGTTGAGAAGTTCCGACTAGAAATAGTCGGACTCACCTCAACGCATGGCTCTGGCTCTGGAACCAGTTTCCTTGAGAGGGGTTGGACACTCTTCCACTCTGGAGTTGCCCCTGGTGAGAGGCGCCGAGCAGGAGTGGGCATACTGGTTGCCCCCCATCTTGGTGCCTGTACGTTGGGGTTCACCCCGGTGAACGAGAGGGTAGCCTCCCTTCGCCTACGTGTGGGGGGACGGGCTCTGACTGTTGTTTGTGCCTATGCACCAAACGGCAGCTCAGACTACCCACCCTTTTTGGAGTCCTTGGAGGGGGTATTGGAGAGTGCGCCTCCTGGGGACTCCCTTGTTCTACTGGGGGACTTCAACGCTCACGTGGGCAATGACAGTGAGACCTGGAGGGGTGTGGTTGGGAGGAACGGCCCCCCTGATCTGAACCAGAGTGGTGTTCTGTTATTGGACTTCTGTGCTCGTCATGGATTGTCCATAACGAACACCATGTTTAAGCATAAGGGTGTCCATATGTGCTCTTGGCACCAGGACACCCTAGGTCGCAGTTCGATGATCGACTTTGTTGTCGTCTCATCTGATCTGCGGCCGCATGTCTTGGACACTCGGGTGAAGAGAGGGGCGGAGCTGTCAACTGACCACTACCTGGTGGTGAGTTGGCTCCGATGGTGGGGGAGGATGCCGGTCAGACCTGGCAGACCCAAACGTATTGTGAGGGTCTGCTGGGAACGTCTGGCAGAGTCTCCCGTAAGACGGAGCTTTAACTCCCACCTCCGGGAGAGCTTTGAACACGTTCCGAGGGAGGCGGGGGACATGGAGTCCGAGTGGGCCGTGTTCCGCGCCTCTATTGTCGAGGCAGCTTATCGGAGCTGTGGCCGCAAGGTTGTTGGTGCCTGTCGTGGTGGCAACCCTCGAACCCGGTGGTGGACACCGGCAGTGAGGGATGCTGTCAGGCTGAAGAAGGAGTCCTATTGGGCCTTTTTGGCTTGTGGGACCCCGGAAGCAGCTGATAGGTACCGGCAGTCCAAGCGGCATGCGGCTCGGGTGGTTGCTGAGGCAAAAACTCGGGCGTGGGAGGAGTTCGGAGAGGCCATGGAGAATGACTTCCGTACGGCTTCGAGGCGATTCTGGTCCACCATCCGGCGTCTCAGGGGGGGAAAGAGGTACGCGACCAACACCATTTATGGTGGGGTGGCGTGCTGTTGACCTCAACTCGGGATGTTGTGAGTCGGTGGGCGGAATACTTCGAAGACCTCCTCAATCCTACTGGCACGTCTTCCACTGAGGAAGCAGAGCCTGGGGACTTTGGGTCGGGTTCTCCGATCTCTGGTGCTGAGGTCGCCGAGGTGGTTAAAAAGCTCCGCGGTGGCAAGGCTCCGGGGGTGGATGAGATTCGCCCGGAGTTCCTTAGGGCTCTGGATGTTGTAGGGTTGTGTTGGCTTACGCGACTCTGCAATATCGCGTGGACATCGGGGGCAGTTCCCTTGGATTGGCAGACTGGGGTGGTGGTTCCCCTATTCAAAAAGGGGGACCGTAGGGTGTGTTCCAACTATAGGGGGATCACACTCTTAAGCCTCCCTGGTAAGGTCTATTCAGGGGTTCTGGAGAGGAGGGTCCGTCGGATAGTCGAACCTCGGATTCAGGAGGAGCAGTGTGGTTTTCGTGCTGGTCGTGGAACACTGGACCAGCTCTACACCCTCAACAGGGTCCTGGAGGGTGCGTGGGAGTTTGCCCAACCAGTTTACATGTGTTTTGTGGACTTGGAGAAGGCATTCGACCGCGTCCCTCGGGGGGTTCTGTGGGGGGTACTCCGGGAGTATGGGGTACCAGGCCCTTTGATAAGGGCTGTTAGGTCCCTGTACGACCGGTGTCAGAGCTTGGTCCGCATTGCCGGCAGTAAGTCAGGCTCGTTTCCGGTGAGAGTTGGACTCCGCCAAGGTTGCCCTTTGTCACCGATTCTGTTCATAACTTTTATGGACAGAATTTCTAGGCGCAGCCAAGGTGTTGAGAGGATCCGTTTTGGTGACCTTAGAATCGCTTCTCTGTTTTTTGCAGATGATGTGGTCCTACTGGCTTCATCAGTTCGTGATTTACAACTTTCACTGGAGCGGTTTGCAGCCGAGTGTGATGCGGCCGGGATGAGGATCAGTTCCTCCAAATCCGAGGCCATGGTCTTGAGCCGGAAAAGGGTAGCATGCCCTCTCCGGGTCGGGGAGGAGGTCCTGCCCCAAGTGGAGGAGTTTAAGTATCTCGGGATCTTGTTCACGAATGAGGGAAAACTGGAGCGTGAGATCGATAGGCGGATAGGTGCAGCGTCCGCAGTGAAGCGGGCGCTGTACCGGTCTGTCGTGGTGAAGAGAGAGCTGAGTCAAAAGGCAAAGCTCTCAATTTACCGATCGATCTACGTTCCCACCCTCATCTATGGTCATGAGCTTTGGGTTGTGACCGAAAGAACAAGATCTCGGATACAAGCGGCTGAAATGAGTTTTCTCCGCAGGGTGTCTGGACTCTCCCTTAGAGATAGGTGAGAAGCTCAGTCATCCGGGAGGGACTCGGAGTAGAGCCGCTGCTTCTCCACATCGAGAGGAGCCAGTTGAGGTGGCTCGGGCATCTGGTTAGGATGCCTCCTGGACGCCTCCCTGGTGAGGTGTTCCGGGCATGTCCCACCGGGAGGAGACCCAGAGGAAGACCCAGGACGCGCTGGAGGGACTATGTTTCTCGGCTGGCCTGGGAACGCCTTGGGATTCCCCCGGAGGAGCTGCTCCAAGTGGCTGGGGAGAGGGAAGTCTGGGCCTCCCTACTTAGGCTGCTACCCCCGCGACCCGACCCCGGATAAGCGGAAGAAGATGGATGGATGGATGGATGAAAATGAATAAATGAATAAAACAAAAACAAAACTTTTGAGATTTGGGGGCTGTAGCTGACCTTATTTGAGCTTTTGAGGTGTTAATCAGCTGCTCCTGGTTGCAAAAAAAGCCACCTTTTTGTCATGGTTATGCAGCATAACAAATGTCCAAAACTAAAAGAAGTTTCAGTAAAAATCCTTCCAGCTGCACCACATCCGATACCAGAGGAAACAATCATCCCCCAAAAAGAAGTGATTACATCCAGCAAAAGAGCAATTAAAGTTTGCAAAAGCAAAATCTCAGAATGAATGTAACAGACATGCAGCCACCCCGAGCGGCGCATCCTAAAACATTTCATGTTCTAAAAAAAAATAATGTCTATAATTTAGTTAGTTTTACAATCATGTAGCTAAAGTTTGGTGTAGTAGTTGCTGGGAGTCATCCTCAACATGTTCTCTGAGCAACAACATCAAGATCTCACTACTGTATATCGCACAAGATCGTGCAGAAAATTTACAAAAAATGGACTAAAGTGGTGCTCCATCCTCCTCAGCAGAAAATGAATGTTGACCAAAACATGAGAAGCAACAAGTGATGTGCATTTCTTCAAATAATGTCAAGCCTTTAATTTATGACACCCTATTTATGTGATCGATCATCTGAAGAAAGCTTTTTTTGTGAGCTCTGCTCAGTGCTTTGATTTGCTGTTTGTTTTGTATTTGGACCTTAAGGATTTTAAACCATAAATGTTTTATAATAAAGGAACAAATAATATTCTTTGGAGCTAAGGAAAGCAACATGAGATCTGATTTGTCTCACTTCAGTACCGGTAGTTGTTTTTTTAGCATTTGCTGTTTCCAGCCATCATGAGCTCACTCTGGTGTTCTTTTGTATATAACATATAGATGTCGTTGTGATTGTTGTTGGTATTGCTGATTTCAAGCTCTAAAGAATAAATGAATGGGCTGAAGTGAGTGACGGGGGATCCAGTGATCACCGAGGGAATTAAACATCCACAGACTCGCACACAAATCCTTTGAAAGACTCATGAGAGTTGCTTTTTCTTTCTTTCATTCTTTAAATCTCTAAATCTTTTTTATTTCCTCAGTTGTTTCTGTATAGAGCTCTTGGGTGTGTGCATTCGTGCTCACTACTACTGCACTCCTCTCTACATATCAAAGGCGAGGTGGAGAACCATCAAGGGAAGTTGTCTAATTAACAATGCTGCCATTCTCAGAGACACTTGTCTCTGGCAAAATCTCCACAGCTTCCAGGATCCTCCACTTAGAAGCATCTTCTCAACAGGAAACACAAAAAAACACACTGTGGGTTGTGACTGTTTCATGCTGCAGGGAAAATACCACACAAGGATTTGAAAAGGAGTCATTTTTGTTGTAATTTACTGGAGATATGCAATATAGCACGTAGGAAAACATACACAAATGGACATTGCATGAAATTTAATTATAGAAATATATACAGTATATGGCATCACCACACACACACACAAACTATGATTTTATGTTGTTTGCCTATACTGTATAAATAACTATCAAGAAGACATTACTTGTAGCTTTATTTCTCCATTTATCTTACAAAAAGTTGGAAGCATTGCTTATTTGTGTATATATTTAGGGGAATAACATGGGGGGAGTGGTGGCGCAGAGGTTAGAGAAGGTGGACTTGTGATCGGAAGGTTGCCGGTTCAATTCCCTGTACAAACAACATCAAAATGTGGGTGGGGAAAGTGAAACACCCACACCTGCCTCCACCCTCATTTTCCCCACTTTGCGGCCCTGAGCAAGGCCCTTAACCCCCACCATCTGCTCCCGCAGGCCCCCTAGACAGCAGCTCCATGCTCCACACAGAGGGCTGTGGCAGCTCGGTGGTCTGTGGTTGTGTCAGGAAGGGCATCTTTTGTAAAAACAACTGTCAAGTCTTCATGCGAGCTAGTTTTCTGTGGCGATCTTTAAAGCTGCTATATGTAACTTTTCTAACAATATATTTTTAACATATTTCTTCACTCTGTCACTAGATTGATGTTAGAGAGGTAATCTCTGAAAAAAACTTTAAAAAAATATTGTCCCCTTGCTTCTCCAGGTGGTAAATAAGCATTTCTAAAAAGAAAAAGTGACCCGCCATTTTCCAGCCAATAAAAACAAAGTTTGTAACCAGCCAATAAAAACCGAGCTTGAATTTGAATTTCAACAGACCACAAGGGGGCAGAGCCATATATGGCTCTGAGGGGGAGGGATCAGAATGCTTTGCTTGTTGAAATTTTTTCTAAGTACAATGATGTTCTACAGAAACTGCAGACTTCACCTTTAAAGAAGGGAGCAGCCGAAAGAAAAAAAAAGAGAAACGATTTAGAGAAATAATGACTCCTACCAACCAGATGAGCACAATGTTAGATGATTGAAGATAAACTAAGTTCTTTACTTTCCAGTGCAATGCCCTAGAACTGGACCAAGGCTTGATCTGCATATGCACATGCTACGATTCTTGGGCCACATTTGAACCAGAGCATTTGGATTTTTAAAGTTATTAAAGTAAAAAGCCAACAAGGATGTGCGTTGGATGAAACGTCTTGAGTTCTTTCACTGAAGCATCATTTAAACCAAGCAGGTTTGATTTTGTGGTTTTGTGGTTATCCTGGTTCTGATTTTCATAAAGTTCTGATTACTTAGTTTCAGCGTGAGACTGGTTTTCTTTTTTTCAGCACATAGGCATGTTGAATATTTTCTAAACCATGGTGTCAAAAGAAAAAAAAAACAAGAGTTGTATACTGTATATGATGTGAGCACGTGCACAAAGGAGGTTGGCAGCTGCTGACGGGCACTCGCCAGTGCTGGGTGATGATCTCTGGGTTGGGGGGAGGCTGGGCTGGATCCTGCTGGGTCTTTTGTCACCTCTACTAATTATATGATCCTGGTGACCTTGTCGTTGCTGCCTGGTGACACGTCAGCAGGAGCTGGTGTCACTGCTTTAAGTCATAACCAGACGTCTGACTCCATTACGAGCGGTGATCGTAGGATGTGCCAGTACAATGGAGGGTTAAATGATGCATAGATGACAGATGCACACCGTCAACATACATTAATGATGGTGCACAATAAAGTGTAGCTGAGTCACTCAGCTGAAGCGCTGTTATTATTATTATTATGGTGGTTTAATGTATAGCCAATAAAAGCCCCCACTTCTTGTGACTTTATGACAATGTGGGTGGATACATATGGAAGAAGTATGGGGAGAAATAAATGGTTAATGGTCCTTGGATGAATGTTCTTGTAGAGATGAAGGGAGCAATGAAAGGGACAGTTACAATTTTGAAAATTAGTATCCTACAAACATATGAGGATAACACTTGACAGATGCTCACAGGGTGATATCAGTCTCTGTCTTATGATTTTTCATTAACTGGGCTGTAACAGCTGCAGTTGTACATCTCACTCAGCGGTGACAGCCATAGCATGCCAAGTCTTATAAAAAATTAAAAAAATTAAAAAAATTAAAAAAACACATCATCCTCATATTTCGGTGCACGCTTTGGAATTCCTTTCAGTGAACACGTGACACTTTTCAGATAAGTGTGTTTTTTGTGTTAACAAAATGGGAATCTTAATTTTGCTAAGCTAATTATAGCCTGCAGCCTGTTGCTAAGCAACCTAATGACAGGAGGCAGCAGGGAGTCAAGAATCTAACCTTTGGGCTGGATGGAGCCAAGAGGTGACATTTGGATTTCCTTCACATCACCTCTACTGATGCTCTGCGCTCAGAGCGGGGCTGTGTCGTTGCTTCGCAGTCCAAACAGTTTAATGTGTGGTTGAAAGTAACGCGCCTGGTTTTAATAGTCAAGAAGAAACACTGTTTAAACCCCTGTACGGATATTTAAAGCACTCCATCAGCGTCAGTTTGAACGGAGAGCCGCTATGAAATGACAGTCCCTATGTGAGTGGAGGGGTTGAATGAGTCATTTTGCACTGCACGAATATGCTCTAGCTTCGTATCTTTGCCTCGCACTCTGTTGGTGTGAAAAATGTCATGGCTATTTTCATGATGCGACTCTGAAGGGCACTAATGTGCGGAGGGACGTCTGCTGTTACCTTATGGCATTGAATTAAATACTGGAGCAGCACCATATGCAGAACGAGACACTGAACAATACTTTTTACACTGGCTGTGAAATGGGTACATAAGCATTTAAATAGCTTTGAAAAGAATACACGAAACAGGAAAACCATTATGTCCAACTGTACATAGCATAAATGGATTGTTGTGTAGCATTACACAAGCGGAATAGTTACACCTTGAACAAGGACTGTACGCTTTAGATTTTTCTTTGTGAGCGTTTGATCTTTTCTTCTGATGTGTGTGTGTGTGTGTGTGTGTGTGTGTGGTTGGTTGGAGGGATTCATGGCTCAGCGCCAAAATAGTTTTGAAGTATCTGTGAAAAGACGCTTAATCCGTTTTATTTGCTCTGCTACCTCGGTACCATTTGTCCACGCGGAGCTCCAAACCCTCCGCTCCACCCAGCCATCTCAGGGATTTAGTGTGGTCGAGCAGAGGTGCAAGAGCCCCGCAGACAGTTAAAAAATAGCCATCTGGCTGGGGAGTTGGTAGAGGGGGGTGTGCTGGGAGATTGGGGGAGGTTTTGGGGGCTGAGGAGTCATGCTGGGCAATCAAAATGACGGACAGCAGCGAGAAGTGTTTTGCGGGCTCTCGCGTACATGCAAAGTAGCCGAGCTTGTGAGCATTCACAGCTCCCTCCGGCCTTCAGGTAAACACGTCCCGGCCGAGGTATGCGTGCTCCGTCCCCACCTCAACGTGTACCATTTTGTTTGGGTATGATAATCATATGTGTGTTGGCATGCTTGAGGAGGAAAGAGTGAACTTTTTTATGATGTTTACCTTAATGTCAATGGCTCAAGTTTTTTTTTAAATGTTTGTTTATACAGTATATATATAAAGTCCTACCAAAATTATTTCTGCATCCTATCTTCGTTCTGTAATTTTTACATTTTGTCAGTTAGGAGGATGGAGTTTCAGCAGAAAAGACAGGGTCAACAGGTGAAATAAACAGCATCCATATTTCATGAACCGTCCCCAAAAAACGCATTCGACACAGGCCCGTTCTTTGAAAGGGGGTACACAATTGTTCCTCTCCGCTCTGAGCAAATATTATAATCCCATTCTCTTTTGCCTTCCATCTTGCCCTCTCTCCATAACGTTCACCCCCCGATGGCGGCCCCTTTCCCGAGTGAAACCCCTTCGAATGTGTGGAGGCTTCATTTTTCACTCTCCCTTTGGGGCTCTGTTGTCAGAGAGAGCAGTCCTTTAGGAAGTCTTTATTTCTGCCAGGCTGGGCCTCTTGCGTTCCTCCACCCTCTCCCTCCGTTCTCATGGCTGTCCCCCCCCACCCACCTGCTGGGATCCTGATCCCAGCCGGGGCAGGGCTTCGGCGGGGGACAATTACTGCTGCTCCCCAGCTTTGATCATCTGACCACATGGAAGCACAACAGCTGACCACATGTTTCGACAGACAAGAAGAAGAAGAAGCAAAGAGAGAACAGAGGAAGAGTTAGAATGGGGTGCGAAGAAGAAAAGAAATCCCCTTTTCATTTAAGCTCAGCCCAAGTTTCTATATCTCTTTGGAAGCGTTGGGGAGAGTTAGCCCAAATGGTCAGAACTGTTTTTCCTTTGATGGTGATTAGTTATTTGGATCGGGGCAATCGTACTTATCATGTACTGTACTACGCCTGGCCGCAGCTTGGAATAAAGTTTCAATTTGCCACTCACTCTTTTGTGAGTGCCCGAGAGAGAGAAAGAGTGAAGCAATCTGAGGCAGCCCATAGTAAAAAGTGAGCGCTAAGTCCTCTGGTATTGTTAGCCAGCTTGTCAGGAGGCCAACTGGGCTGTGCTGTCGTGTTCTGGGCACTGGTTGGCTTTTAATAAACCCAGTCCTGTTTCATTCAGAGTCCTGAGCTTTTCATGTTGAAAAGAAGGGCTACCGTGGAAAAACGGCCCGGTTCAAGTCGCCACCACCACCTCCACACCAGAGACAACAAACGAAATGCGCCGTAGTTTGGAGGAGGGCCAAGAAAATCAGAGAATTTGTTCGGATTTAGCCAAAAAAGAAGTTAAGTCTGGATACGCAAATGAAATATAGGAGACGACTCTGGCAAAATCACGGCCAATCGGATCAGACGGTCACAGACGGGGCTGAGCGAGTGCGCAGGGTGTTTGCTTTGCCCCGGTTGTTAAGGGATGGCCTCTTGGAGTGTCTCATTGTGCAGGAGATCACTTTACCACATTAAGGGCGCCTCAAAAGAGCCTCTTCAGCAACACTTTGGCCCAGCCTGGAAGAACGGGGCATGTTTTGACTGGCCTGCCACCTTTTATTGTCGCTGCTCTGCCGACCGACAGCTCGGTGCATGCCTCGGCCGTGGTTCGCTGAGATACGCTCACGCAACACATGTGCTGCGTGCGCCTGTGCAGTAACGCACATGTGAACTGACACCTCAGTGTAAATGTGCATACAAACAGCTCTGATTGGACTAAAATCTGTTTAGATTAGAGCTCTGATCGAAAACTTTAAATATACTGGAAACTTTTAGTATTATATTAGCATTTTTAAATGCATAAAACTAATAAAATTGCATCAAATGTCATTAACATTTGGTATGTACATAGGCAGCTTTTATCAGCTTTAAAGTGTCTGCAAAAAAAGTTAATAATTTACAGATATTGGTACTTTTATTTCTAACTGATCCAAATTATGGCTGCTAATAATATTCTAAGTTCATGTGCATGCAAGAAAACCATCATACAAAACCTAATCTGAGTTGTTGCTTCAACATACACAAACAAAACCAGTAAATTTTCTCTCAAACACTTTGAGCGTCTGCATAAACGAGAGAATCGTTTAATTATCTGCTTGCTCGTTCAGTTGAAATGACAACCGGGAATAGTCCTTCCACTTCGCATTTTATTTAGCGTGTCAGAATAAATAAAAGGAAATTGCACAAATTTAGTGCATTTTCTTTACCATCACTGGAATCGAAGGCGTTCTTTAAATTTACCTCTTCTCGTAGTTGTGCACATCATGCTCAAAATTCACAAGTGTTTTTTTTTTTTTATTGTTTGAAATCTGTTTCATCTTTAAAGCAGATAAACATATCTCTGTTGGTAAAACTTAGTGTTGACGTATTTTTATAGATTCCATCAAGAGAAACTAAAGTGTTTTTTACGTAGACAGTTGTCTGATGGAAGCTCATATTTCCCCTGTAAAACCAAAGTTCACTATTCTCCAGAGACACAGAGTCACTTTATGACGTGGCCTCTGCCACTTGTGCATCCTGCCTTACTTCATAATCATTTTTATCCGGTAGTTAAAAATAATTAACAAGCTGTGCTCTTTCGTCGTCTGCGATTTTTTTTAGGTCGTCGGTCCGGCAATGAAAGGTCTCTGCATCGCCGTGGTCAGGTAATAGTGTCAGGGTACGTTTTAAAGTGCAGTAATTCAGTGGTTTACACTGGCTCATAAAATCCCGACATGCCCTGATAATGAGAAGCATGAATGGAAACTTGGAGTTCCCCGTGGCCCCTTGTGCGAGTCTGTTGAAGTGAGTGGTGAGACGTAGCTCGAAGGGAGAAAGGAAGCACAAAGGCAACACAAAAGAGAGAGGGGGTATAAAGTTTTTCAAGCCACACTAGCTGCTTTACGGCTTCCATGTTCATAGAGAAAGAAAGATGACTAAATGACTTTGTTCTCTGGGTTGAGACGTGCTGTTAAAACTGCAGATCGGCTGAGAGTCGTATTCAGGTTCAGAGCGGCAGCTTTCCACAGCTCCCTCCTCTCTGAGTGATATCACATGGACAGAGCCGCAAAGGTCACAGTTAGAAACACATAACTCTTCATATTTCAGCCCTTCGTGACTCTCTTTACGGTGTCTTGACCCGACAAGCAGGCTGTGCATGCACCGGTCTGTTGCTAACGTGAGCGGCATAAGTGTATATTTACACGGCGACGGCAACGAAGCTGCTTTAACACTTGTTTACATGTTTTACTTTTCCTAACAGGTGATCTCTGTCAGGCCGCTCTCAAAACACATCTTCATCACGCCGCATCAACGTCTTGTTGTCATGACATAAATCGTGATGCATCGTGGAGGTGGTGGCAGGCAGCGTGAGTCAGAGAAGCAGTCTGATTGACTTCACGCTCGCTGGGGACCTGGTAACTCAGCAGGTAGCCCGAGTACAGATTGAAACGAACGCTGCCTTTCTGCACTCATGACACGCCGAGAGCACTATTCAAGAGCACGACTGTTCCTTTATTGCAGAATAAATTGCGGGAGTTCTCCTTTATTGTGTACAGATGGGGAAAGGTTCACGGGTTGCGCAGCTCCCAGTCATTTTCTCACAAGGTGTGTGTCAAAGATTTGGGATTTCACTGGAAAAGCCCTGTGATCCTGCAAGTTTATGAGCAAAAAATATACCCCCTGTTTAAGTGACACTTGTTTAATCAGGGAAAAGAACTCATATGAGTCTGTGATTTGTTACTTTCAGATACTCGTTGATAGTTAGTTAGCAGTGGTGGGCAGCGCTAATCCGAAAATTAGTTCCGCAATTTCTAAAGCGCTTATTAAGTTATTTAGGTCCGCAATTTCAAAAGCGCTTATGTCTTAGGAAAACTAGCGGAAGCTAATTTTAAAGCGCAAGTTCAATTCAACACTTGGTAGCCAGCAATAAGTTATGCAATATTTGCACTACACTGCCAACTAGCAGGCATGAACTGTTATATGCCTTCATCTTACCTTTAACCGCAAATCGCGAATGGCTGGGGATGTCATTTCCTAAAATAGACCTTTCGCTCATGGTCTAAAAATTAAAAAGTTGTTGAATGTGTTGAGGATTGCTATTTCGGCTGCTTCTTTGTCTTTTTCTTTTGTTTATTGTAGATTTTTCATTAAAAATGCATCGATAAAGTAATTTTAAAACTGTTCACTGGAAAACTGAAGCGCTGCAATGCATTGTGGGCACATGACGAAAGCAAAGCACGGAGTACAGGAAACATTAGCCTTTGCCTTCCTGCTACGTAAGCAGACACAGCAGCATTGTGGGAAATGTCTGTAAAATCAGAACCATGACTGAAAGCAACAGGAAGAATGGACATATACCTTCTCTCAATGATTGCTGTTAGTTGGGAGAGGAGGTGTAGAATGGATCAAGTGCATTGTGATTCATAACAGTTAAACTTTCCACTGTTCAAGACAATGAATACTGATAGATAATTAGTTATTAGCGGTACTGCATTTTAAATAGAAAAAGCGCAAATCCGCTTATGAATTATAAAAATTAGTAAATCCGCTGAAGCGTAAACAAATTGCTTAGGTCCGCAAGTAGCGGATTTGCGCTTTAGCGGGCTGGTGCCCACTACTGTCAGTTAGTTAAACTCTGGAATCAACTAACCTTTCTATAAGGTTACCACCACAAGGGCTGTTTTTCATCTCCCTGTTGTTTTTGTCAACACTAACAAGATGGGCTTACAGCAGATTTGCGCTAATGTGCACGCCATAACCACTGACTAACTAGCACTTATTCATCTGCCCAGAACCAGAGTCCTACTGGCACAAACGGGGAGACGTCTGATTTATATTAACAGCTCTGGAGTCACATCTGTGTTTATCAGGCAACAGCTTTGAACGTGACTCAGCCAATCAAAACTGTCCATTTTCTTATATCTCGTACTGCTGAGGTAGCGTGTAAATGAGTTTTTCTGTACAGAAGGCAGTTGCTGCATGGGGACGGTGCCAACGAGTGTGTGAATTGCACACATGCATAAAGCTGTCCTTGTGCGCCGCTGCCAAGAGCTGCAGGGAAACTGGAAATGATCGCAAATTAAGCAGAACTTGGCCCAAGGGAACATGCGGAATCTGAAAATTAAAAAAAAGAGCGTTTGGAATTATTTTTGGGGGGGCTAATAATGGGTTTTCCCCAAAGCCAAAAAGGTTGACAAAGGTGAGGCGCAAGACGTACAGTATGAAAGTGCTAGACTACAGAACAGACTGGCAGCCGAGGAGGGGAAAGGTCAGATTTGGGATGGAATGGTTGTCCCAGCTGATGCCTGCCACTAGAGATGAATTATTCACTCACTTGTCAAATCAATAACGACCGGGTCTTTAGTGGCCTACTCTCCCCATGCCCTACTTATCGGTTTTGGGTGGGGTAGAGAGGGCACATCAGTTGACAGAAGGTTGGAAAAAAAACATGTTTTTAGAAATATGCTCACTGAGATGATCTGGATGCCATTTCTTGTACTTTTAGTTGAAAATTTGAACTTTGAACAGACAATTACACCGAAGCTGAATATGGCGAGAGAAGCGCAGGAAGGGAGGAGGGCTGGTGCAGGGGATTGTCAAGTGTAGCTGTGTAAGGAGGGGGGATGGAGGGGATGTTGCCATGACTTTAAGGGCATGGGCTTGTTTGGATGGCACGGCCCACCCCTTGCCCCTCTGCCTCTGTTCATGTGTCACTCACTGTCTTCCAGTCTGCAATTTTCCATCTACTGTAACCGTCTGGGCACATTGCCACCCAGGGAACTTTTAAAATAAATAAAGAATTCATTAAATAATTAGTATCTCCACAACAATCTCCTTTGTTCTGTCAATCTCAAAGCGCTCAAAAGTCACCGTGAGAGATGGAGAAAG
>JBBPBX010046847.1:10922-26410 GCA_038048925.1 Garcialebias charrua | reverse complement strand
CCCTCCCACAGGTGGTGAGCCTATGGGAAGGGGGACCCACGTCTCCTCTTCGGGCTGTGCCCGGCCGAGCTCCATGGGTGAAAGCCCGGCCACCAGGCGCTCGCCAACGTGCCCCTCCTCCGGGCCTGGCTCCAGAGTGGGGCCCCGGTGACCCGCGTCCGGGCGAGGGAACATTGTTTCCATTTATATTACTCATCATAAGGGGTCTTGTGGGCTGCGCTTTGTCTCGTCCCTCACCTAGGACCTGTCTGCCTTGGGTGACCCTACTAGGGGCATAAAGCCCCTGACAGCATAGCTCCTAGGATCATTGGGACACTCAAACCCCTCCACCACGGTAAGGTGGCAGCCCAGGGAGGGGCTTAATTGAATTAATTATTATTATTATTATTATTGAAAGACGAAACATTTCTACTTTTTGTTTTGTTTTTTGAATGTCCAGAGGACCAGACTTAACTGTTTTAGATTTTTCTATCTGGATTATTGAGCGTGTACTTGACCTTGAGACCTTCAGAGGATTTGTGAAGTTTTGAGTGCAGTTCCTCCCAGCAGTTCGTGCTTCAGGTCCACTGTCTTATCTGAGCTGAACACACATGAACTTCTGACCCAGCACATCACAACGGTTGTCCTCTCACCGAGGACTCTGTCCCTCTGAGACTACACTTCAACCAGTCCTACTCTGGAGTTTCTCTTCCTCTAAGAAAGAAAGTTTGGTCCACAGATCAATCAGCCAATTGCTTCACTGAGTCTGCAGCCACCATAATGACTGAAGGGAGGGAGTGTCCCCAGAGGGCGGCCATGTTTGTTGATTAAAACAAGACAAACAAAGAGACAAAACAAACTAATTACCAGCAAACAAACCAGATCGTCTGAGAGCACTAACGAGGCTTAACGAGGTCACACGCTGTTTACTCTGAGGATGTGTGTGTGTGTGTGCGTGTGTGAGAGAGAGGTTTATGTGTGTGGTTTGTTACCAGAATGCTAACAGGATGTAGTAACGTCAGGATAAAGTTCTATCGATGTTTCCTGAACAGACAGACTCACAGGGGTGAATAATTAATGCTTCATTGAAACTAAAATGTGCTTCTTTATTAAAATAGCTCTCTCTTGCTGTGTGTGTTGAAAAAATAGAAACTCTGATGTACACAAATTATAAATCCAACTACAGGTAGTCCCCGATTTACGAGCGCTCTGATCTGCGAGGTTCCAGACTTACGAGCTGCACATTTTTGGAAAAAACGAAAAAAATACTGAGTTTTCATGTGTTTTTTCACTTCAGTTAGCAAGTTAAGCATATAAACACACGTTTCCGATCATTTTTATGCACTCAAAAGTAGTTTTTAGATGAAAATAGAGTGTTTTTAGGTGCGCTAGCGAAAACCGTTCCAATTTACGAGCGGATTTCCGGATTTACGAGCGAAATGGCGGCCGTTCCAAATTACGAGATTTCCGGTTTACGAGCGCCTCGTTGTGACGGATCTCGCTCGTAAATCGGGGACTACCTGTATTATGGACATGTTATTTCAGTCAGACTGTTTTTTGCATTTTGTATGTAATTTATTCATTTCAAATTTAAAACACAAAGCAACAAATTCAAAACATGTATAGAAAGCAAAAAAAAAAACAGATTTAAAATGAAAGGAAGCAGATGAAGAATAAAATTCTTATAGTATCTGCCCCTTCTTAAAACAAAATTCTATTTAACACTCAAATCAAACAATGATCATTCATGAACAAAAATGTATAACCCATAACAATTGTCGATGTTTAATAAATTAACAATTTTGCATTTGTAGATATCTATTTAAGAATTTATATTTAATCAACTTTTTTAAAAATAGGTATTGATTCAATTTTTTTGTCATAATTTCCCAAACCATTCCATAAATCTATTCCATGCATTAAAGTAAACTGACCCTTTAAACTGGTTCTATATTGTGGCCAGAGCCATATATAGAGTTGCGACACGCTTTGAACTCGCCGACAGGCGGTCACGTGGTTCATGTAGCTCTCAATTGTTCCAAACAGCTGATCACTGTCAGTCAGTTGGAGCGGCTACTGGCGGGACGTTACGCAAAAAAATCGACTTTTCTTACTTTGCCTAGCAACTTTTGGTAATTACTGATCAGTAATGAACTGAATACTTAACTGATTGATTACTTAACTGTCTGTACATTTTATGAAAGCATGTTTAGATGCTGCAGGGACATTTATCAACTGGAGTAACACCAACAATTATATAAACAGTTTTAAAGGTATTTCTGTTGTTCTCTCCCAGCAGTTCAACTCTGCTCCAGTTTACTTTAGATCTGGAATGAACACTTCTGTAGAATATATAATTGTTCTATTTTTAATTTGATATGGAAACAGTGTAACAGAGTTGATTGTGCTTGTAGTCATAACAATTGTAAAATTGTAATGAATTGATTAAAACGTTAAATGAAACTAGTTAAAATCATAACAGATGACAAAATAAGTGTTAATTGTGCAAAAATAAATTACCATACAATTTATTATAAAATATGTAAACCAAGCTTTAAAAAATTACTTTTATTCATACTATTTATTAATTACATCTGCACCAATAAACTGTCAGATCAAATTTGGACAAAGTTGAAATGTGCCCAAGTTCAAATGAGGGTCCATCCTTCGTCGTCATTCACAGCAGCTCCCTTTGCAGTCAACCACCACGTCCGCTGACCACCCAGAAAACAAACAGTTCAGACGACTCAAACAATTATTATCATAGCTGTAAGTCATACTGGGAAAAAACAAAAAGTAAGCTGTGTTCTTTGAAGTAAACAATTTGAAGAAAATTACAAAAACTGGTACTAAATTAAAATGTTGAGGGTGGAACAAAACAGAAGTTTAGTGTGTAATTAATTGTACATATCCCTATATTTTTCAAGTGGTACAAGATGATACATATATATACAGTACTGTATATAAGCAAGCATATAATGTATACTTAAATAAACCCTTTGTAGGTGTTACGATGGTTGGCTGTGCTGCATTTGGATGCACCAATCGGTCTGAGAAAGGGATCAGTATGTATGGTTTCCCAAGAGGCACTGACAGAAGAAAAAAATGGTTGGCTCAAGTCAGCAGGAGAGACCTCACCATCACCAGAGATCTCAGTAACATAAAACTGTGTGCTGTAAGTTGAATTTGCACATAAGCATTTTCACATCAGTGCTCAAAATGTTCAACTGTCAAAGAAATGTGCAAATAAATAAACTAATATGTTTATTTTTATTAAATTTGTTCATTTTTTTACAAAAGAAATACAATACAAGACAATCCCATTAATGATACGTACACAATGTAAAAAAATGAAAGGTAGCAGAAAGAAGAATAAATCTTATTATATCTGCCCCTTTTTTCAAACAATCAGATTAAACAATAATAATCTTTCACCAGCAGTACAAAATGACTAACTCTTTCTAATTTTCTAATACTAATACATAACTAATAATTGATACAATACACATTATGCTAATTCATATATATTTTTTCAACAAATTCCTTTTGATCATTTTCTTAAATGTAAACAGTGACTTGGCATTTTTAACTACATTCTCCAAGCCATTCCATAATCTAATTCCCTGGATTGAGGTAGAACGTCCCTTCAAGCTAGTTCTGAATTGTGGTTTTACAAACATCTCTGTCCCCTTAAGATTATAACAACTTTGTCTTTTAACAAAATTCATTTGGATATTTAAAGGTAAATCGTTATTTTGAGCCCTATACATAATTGATAAAATATTATAATCAACCAAATCATGGAATTTCAATAATTTCAGTTGATAAAATAATGTACTGGATGGATGACAGTAATGTTTTCTAGTGATAATTCTTACAGCTCTTTTCTGTAATACAAAAATAGGCTTTGTGATTGTTTTACACGCTTTCCCCCAAACATCAATACAATAGATTAAGTGTGGAACAATGATTGTGTTATACAACAAATACAGAGCTTTATCATTCAATAGGTCTCTGACCTTGTACAGTACTGCAATCGATTTAGCTATTTTTATTCTTACAGAATTTATGTGTTGTTTCCATGTCAGTTTGTCATCAATAATATCACTCTACAGGCACATTTTGAGAGAGGACAGTTTACAAAGACAAAGTCAGGTCGTGTGAGACTGAGGGCTGATGCGATTCCAACCATGTTTGTTCATCGGCCAGAACTGAAGAGGAGGAAGGATCCTGCAATGAGAAGCACAGCCAAACTTCCACTGCATGTTGATCCACTGACCAGTGATCACACATATTGTTCAAAAGTTAACTTTGGTACGTACGAACTGTGTTACATAATACATGTCACATTTTTTTATTGTTCATGCTAACAGTACCATTGTAATTTCAGAGACTGAGGAAGGAAGAAAAAGAAATACGAGTGAAATAAGGGAAAGTGAAGGTGAAGAAGATGAACATGTAGTCTCAGAGGACAGGGACATGCCAGGAACTGATGATGATGAGCCAGGGTCGCCAGGGCCAGGAATATGTATCAACAGGGAATGCAACCAGAGAACAGAGATGAAGGACCTGAGGGAGCAAATAGAAAACCAAAAAAATTACATAAGCAGGATAGAAGGAGAACTTCACAGACAGAAGAGAATTAATGCAGTCCTGCGAAAAAAAATGTTAACAATGGAAAATAAATTCAGGCATATTTTTTACAAAAGTTCAGATGAAGGCAATTAACATGAAGAATAAGAGAGGGATTAGATGGAGCAAACAAACACTGAAAAAAGCCATACAACTCCATTTTTCTATGGGCTTAGCAGGCTACATTAGGCCTCTTCTGAAAAAATCTAATTTGGATCCCGACATTTTTTCTAATTACCGCCCAATTTCCCACCTCCCATTTCTGTCCAAAGTGCTGGAGAAAGCAGTTGCTGCTCAGCTGCAGGACCACCTACAACAACACTCTCTGTATGAGAAGTTCCAGTCTGGATTCAGAGCAGCTCACAGTACTGAGACTGCACTGCTGAGAGTAACAAATGATGTCCTCATGGCTGCTGACACTGGTTCTCCCTCCATCCTTGTCCTCCTTGACCTCACTGCAGCCTTCGACACTGTGGACCATAGTATCCTCCTCCACCGTCTTCATGTGGAGGTCGGTCTCTGTGACACTGTCCTGGACTGGTTCAATTCTTTCCTCTCCAATAGGCTGGAATGTGTTAGTCTTGGCAATGCCACTTCCCAGACAGTCTGTGTCTCCTGTGGTGTCCCTCAGGGGTCAGTTCTGGGGCCCCTGCTGTTTTCCCTTTACATGCTGCCTTTAGGTCAAATTATTAATCAGTTCAACATTTCTTTTCACTGTTATGCCGACGATACACAGCTTTACATCAGGACTGGAGCATCCTCATCTTCCACCTTGTCATCTCCATCTTCACTCACTGCCCTCTCTGCCTGCCTGGAGGCAATTAGGGCATGGATGAATCAGAACTTTCTTCAATTAAACTGCTCCAAGACTGAGGCCATACTGATTGGCACCCCTCACCAGGTACAAACATCTACTATAACAACACTTTCCTTTTCTGGACAAGACATCCCCCTCTCCACCTCTGTTACAAATCTTGGAATAAAAATGGACTCCATCTTACATTTGAAAATCACATTAAGCATCTGTTTAAAACTTGCTTCTTCCATCTTCGAAACATCTCCAGACTTCGCCCATCTCTGACTTTTTCTGATGCTGAGAAGCTCGTCCATGCTTTTGTCTCCTCCAGGCTCGACTACTGCAACTCCCTGTTTATTGGAATCCCTGGCAAAAACCTTCAGAAACTTCAATATATTCAAAACAGTGCAGCAAGGATTTTGTTGAGAGTTCGTAAATTTGAACATATTACACCCATTCTCCATAACCTTCATTGGCTTCCTGTCACCTACAGAATTCAGTACAAAACTGCTCTCATTACACATCAATGCTTACACGGAACTTCACCAGATTATCTGAAGGATATTCTTATTCCATACTCATCCACCCGTCGCTGCGGTCACAGAACAGTAATCTCCTTCACATTCCGAGAACCAAATTAAGGACCATGGGAGACCGGGCTTTCAGTGTGGCTGCCCCCCGCCTGTGGAACTCTCTTCCTGACTGTCTGAGAGCCCCACAGTCTGTGGTTGACTTTAAGAGCGGCTTGAAGACCTTTCTTTTCAACCGAGCATACTCTACCTCCTCATGATTCTACTTTTGATCTTAGTTGATACTGTTATTGATTTTACTTGTTTTATTACTTGTTTTATTGACATTTAATTCTGTTGCACTTTGAGATTTTCATTAATGAAAAGTGCGTTATAAATTGAATTCATTATTATTATTATTATTACAGGCTTCTTCAGGACATGAGTATTCCACTCCCTGATATCAGAACACAGCAAAGAAGACTGCAACATATTAAGCTAGAACCAGGTGTATTAGGAGAGGTGTTCGACATGCTCCAACTAAAAGTTAACAGTCTGACAGAGATGGAACGAGAATGTGTCCTGACTCTGGACGAAATGGCTATCACACCAAGTGTGGAGCTGCACTTGGGAACAGGGAAGCTTTTTGGAGATGTTACATTGCCTGGTCATAAAGGAGCTGCAACACATGCTTGTGTTTTTATGTTGGCAGGAAGCACAACAAGATGGAAGCAAGTGGTGTCTTACCATTTCACTGGCAATTCTACCAATGGGGCAAATTATAAGCCAATCATTCTTGAAATCATTGAAAGAGCAGCTTCCATAGGCCTTCTCGTGCTAAACATCACCACTGACATGGGCAGTGCTAACAGAGCGATGTGGCGGGCATTTGGAGTGGGACACAACAAAACATCTGTCCAACACCCAGCAAGACCAGAGAAAAGGCTTTACTTCATGTCCCACATCTGGTAAAGAATTTGAAGAGTGCCCTGGTTCGTGGACAGACTTTTATAATTCCACCAGACATTGTGCTAAAAGAGGGACTTCAACACAATGAAGTTTCACTGGGTCCGTTGAAAGATTTGGTTGATTTTCAGGCAGAAATGCCTTTGAAAATTGCACCAAATCTCTCACAAAAAACTCTTCAGCCAAGTCATTTTGAGAAAATGAAGGTGGAGCCTGCAATGCATGTTTTCAGCAAGTCAGCAAGTGCAGGTGTGAAATATCTGGTGGAGCAGGAGCAGCAGCGACGTCCCTCCAACCTGACAACAGCCTGGTTTCTGGAGCAGGTGAACCACTGGTTTGATCTGATGTCCTCTCACCACCCCGTGTTGGGACTCAGCAGGCACAAGATGGAAGAGTACAACAAAGCCATTACATTCCTCCAAGACATGGTAGCACTCTTCTGTGGACTGAAAATAGGTCAAACAGGAAGCTGGAAACCAGTTCAAACAGGAATTGTGATGGCAACATCTACAATTTTATGTCTACAAAAAGACATGCTTGATCATGGACACGGGTTTGTGTTGACAAGCAGGTTTACTCAGGACTGTCTGGAAAACTTGTTCAGCTGCATAAGACAAAGGAATCCTGTCCCATCACCAGTGGAGTTTCATCAGGCACTGAAATCCATCACAGTTGGGCAGTTCCTTACAACGGTCAAATCTGGAAGCTATCAGGAGGACGATGGCAGTCTTCTGGCAGAGTTCCTGGACATTAAAGTGCGACTAAACCCAAAATTAACTTTTTTTAGCTGATAAACTCCCTAGAATGTGTTTAAAATGTTATCTAGCACTATGGCTGTGTTTATTTTCACATAATTGTGCATATCTGTGTAAATTGGCAATATTTGGTCTAAAACTGTGTTTACGGTAGTCCTTTGGGTTGAACAGAGGTTATTGCACCTTAATTTTCATATTGGTCAGGACTGTTCACTCTGATGTGTCTTGTACACTCTGATGTCACACAGGTGGTTCAAGCAGAGCCAATCCCCTGCAGAGATGAGAAGTGCATACCTTATATGGAAGTGCTGCATTTCACTCCTGACAAGCGGTTTTATTTTTCTTTTCATTTTCATTTTTTTAGGCCTTTGGTTTTGGATGGAATGGGTGGAATAGATAAATACATCTACATGTTTATTCTTTGTTGTTGCTTGGTGTATGTTGTTGGCTAGAGGTTTAGTTTGTTTTAGGTTGTTGCAGGTGGAGGCGTGAACAAAAGCACAACCCCCAAGCTCCTCCCCTCCTTGTCTCTCGACACGCCCATTTTCAGGGAGAATTTGAAACTGCTTAGGGGGAGGAGTTACCGTCTCAACCTGTGTTCAGTTGCACTTTAAGGAGACATTTCACAGTCCTGGCCTAAGTGTGGAGCAGCTGATTGGAATCACAGGTCCTTCTGATCTTACCAACAGTGAAACCTGTATTCTGTACCGTCTTACAGGTTACATAGTAAATAAAGTCATCAAACATTCAAACATCTGTGATGGATGCTCAAATTCAATTAAGCAAAATGATGAGACTCTGGAAGGAGAGCATGGTACCTTACTGACACTGAAGGAATTCAAACCAGGAGTCCTGTGTCGGCCATCACATGAAGCTTCAGTCTGGTCCAGAAAGTTGAAGGGCTTTTCAGAACAAGGACCAGTCAATCCTTTATGGAGCTCCCCAACGCCTTTGATACTCTACTGAGAGAAGCAAGTGTATTAGAAAGCATGCTTCCTTCATGTCATGATGTACAAAGAAAAATAACCAGCAGGTTCATCAGGCTGAGACTCAGAATAGCAGCAAAACACATCTTAAATGAAAGAAAAAGAATTCTGTGCAATGCTGGGCATCTTGGAAGTAAAAGCCAGACAAAAAACATGAGGAAAAAACAAACAGCATCTTGTGCCACAACAAGCATGCCCCCACCAAACACCTTGATTGTTGCCATGGAGGAGTTTGGGCTATCATTTGAAAATGCCACACCGCCCAGTGCAGCTTCAACACCTGTACATATGGATGGTATGCTTAGAGGGATTTTTATGTCTCTTACATTTATTTAATTTCACTGATTATGCATAAGTTTATTCATACAAAAGTGTTGTCATCCTCTGTAAATTTATGAAAAAGTTGTTGCAAGGCTTGCATTTGATATTTGAAAAACTAATTTCTAATCACTTTAATTAGATTTTTATTTTGACAGCCTCCCCATCACCCAGTCAACTCCAGCACTTCACCATTTACTTACCATCTCCATAACTCTGAGGACTGACCAGTTCAGGAAATCTGAAAAAATGAAGATGGACATGAATAGTTTAAAAAAAAAAAATTGTTACAGTTCTACAGTTTACTGATGCTGATATATTCTTAGTACTGTAATACTTCTTATTTCTTGTTCTGTCTTGAAAGAGAGTCTCATCTGAACTTGGTATGCAAGTCTTTTATAAGATTTTATTTTTATTATATATATACTGTATATATTTTTAATTATATATCTATTTTTCTTTTTTATTCTTTCTGTATGTGTTGTGTGTGTTATGTTTTTTTTTTTGTGGACCATGAGTCTGTTGAATAAAGTTGATGTTGACCCATGATTACCATATGCTAAACTAATAATATAAAACAAATTTAAATTAACAGCCCTGCAGTAAAAACCAATTTGTGAAGGTTATGGTGTTAAATTAATTTTATTGAAACATCTTGATTAAAAATTATTGTTTTGGGAAGACAGAAAATGAGTACCTTTGTTATACTTTGTTTGAATGCAGTTCACTGAAGTCATTCTCCTGTGGTTCACCTGGGAAAACATAAAACAATTTACTCATCTTCACGATCACATTTTTCTTTAATGATAATGTCACAATTTATGCTGCAGTCTTTGACAAAGGATCTAAAACTTTAAATTAACCACATCAATCTCTCAGGGAAAAAAGGCTCTATTTTCTAGTTGAGAGTCCAGTAACTGGAATTACCATAAAGATACTCTGATGCATGCTCAATAATCCAGGTAGAAAAATCTAAAAAAGCTAAGTCTGGTCCTCTGGACATTCAAAAAATAAAACAAAACAAAGCAAAAAAAATGTAGAAACGTTTCGTCTTTCGTCCGAAAGACTTCCTCAGTCTGAGTTGCTGTGTTCAGCTCAGTCTTATAAATAGCACCCTCCCACAGTGTTGCACAACCAGTTGGCTGATGACAGCCTGAAACCAGCTGCTCACATGATCAAGGAGGGCCATCAGCCTAACAATGGATCATTAGCACCCTGATGGTTGTTTGCTATTCACAGAGGGCTGAGTGATACTAGCAATAACAGCATTGTAAGAGGGGGACAGTTGAACCCGGAGGCCTCCACCTCTGTTTAATGATGGACGGTTTCTTTTCACAAAGATGGCCTCCTTTACTCCTCTCTCAAACCATCGTTCCTCTCTATCAAGGATGTGAACATCTTCATCCTTGAAAGAGTGACCGCTGGCGTGGAGATGAGTGTAGACTGCAGAGTCCTGACCTGATGATGTTGATCTTCTGTGCTGGGCCATCCTTTTGGCCAGTGGCTGTTTAGTTTCCCCGATATAAGACTGATCACAGCCCTCCTGACACTGAACAGCATACACAATATTACTCTGTTTGTGCCGGGGGACTGGATCTTTGGGATGAACCAGTCTTTGCCGTAATGTATTTTGGGGTTTAAAAGCCACTGGGACGTTGTGTTTAGAGAATAAACGTCTCAATGTCTCTGAAACTCCCGCAACATACGGAATGACCACTGGTCTGGGTCTGGGTTCCTTCTTTTCACCTGATGGCTGGCTGGAGTCCTGTTTGGGTTTCTTCTCTGCTTTCAGGAAGGCCCAGTTAGGATATCCACATTTCCCTAGAGCCTGTTTTGTGTGTGATTTCTCCTTCTGTCTGGCTCCTAAGTTAGTGGGGACGCTGTCTGCTCTGTGGTACAGAGTCCTGATGACTCCTAACTTGTGCTCCAGAGGGTGATGGGAGTCGAACTGTAAATACTGGTCTGTGTGGGTGGGTTTGCACCTGGGCTTGCAACCCAGGACACCTGGGTTAAAATTAAATCTCAGGAAGTCCAACATTTCACTGATCACATCAACTCTGTGGATAAATATATCAAGTTCACACGAGAAGATGTAAAAAATGGCAGGTTGGCTTTCTTGGACTGTGAGGTCTCAGTTTCTGATAGAGGAAATTTGCAAACTGATGTGTACCGCAAACCCACCCACACAGACCAGTATTTACAGTTCGACTCCCATCACCCTCTGGAGCACAAGTTAGGAGTCATCAGGACTCTGTATCACAGAGCAGACAGCGTCCCCACTAACTTAGGAGCCAGACAGAAGGAGAAATCACACACAAAACAGGCTCTAGGGAAATGTGGATATCCTAACTGGGCCTTCCTGAAAGCAGAGAAGAAACCCAAACAGGACTCCAGCCAGCCATCAGGTGAAAAGAAGGAACCCAGACCCAGACCAGTGGTCATTCCGTATGTTGCGGGAGTTTCAGAGACATTGAGACGTTTATTCTCTAAACACAACGTCCCAGTGGCTTTTAAACCCCAAAATACATTACGGCAAAGACTGGTTCATCCCAAAGATCCAGTCCCCCGGCACAAACAGAGTAATATTGTGTATGCTGTTCAGTGTCAGGAGGGCTGTGATCAGTCTTATATCGGGGAAACTAAACAGCCACTGGCCAAAAGGATGGCCCAGCACAGAAGATCAACATCATCAGGTCAGGACTCTGCAGTCTACACTCATCTCCACGCCAGCGGTCACTCTTTCAAGGATGAAGATGTTCACATCCTTGATAGAGAGGAACGATGGTTTGAGAGAGGAGTAAAGGAGGCCATCTTTGTGAAAAGAAACCGTCCATCATTAAACAGGGGTGGAGGCCTCCGGGTTCAACTGTCCCCCTCTTACAATGCTGTTATTGCTAGTATCACTCAGCCCTCTGTGAATAGCAAACAACCATCAGGGTGCTAATGATCCATTGTTAGGCTGATGGCCCTCCTTGATCATGTGAGCAACTGGTTTCAGGCTGTCATCAGCCAACTGGTTGTGCAACACTGTGGGAGGGTGCTATTTATAAGACTGAGCTGAACACAGCAACTCAGACTGAGGAAGTCTTTCGGACGAAAGACGAAACGTTTCTACATTTTTTTTGCTTTGTTTTGTTTTATTTTTTGAATGTCCAGAGGACCAGACTTAGCTTTTTTAGATACCATAAAGATAATAAATAAATAAAAACTTTCAAAATTTAAGCAGTAATGAATATTTTAAAACGCTGAATTAGACAGAAATAGATCAGTTTACACCAGTCATGATTGCAGAGCTAGCTGCTAAACACTACTAGCTAACTAACATGTTTAATGAAGAAAAACTGGCGACATGAAGTATTAATGTTGATAAAATGGTACAGAACAGTCAGCTAACGCTTCACAAGGGAAAAAGAAAATTGTATTTTCATCAACTTACCGGAGAAAACACGTCTGAAACATCAAGAATGAACCACGTTCGATGCTAGCAGCGCTGCTGTTTGAAACACTTCCGGAACAAATCGCCCCCTCCATGACCCACGTGACTTACGCATTCCATTCTTACAATGGGAGTCTATGGAAGTGTCGCAACTCTCTCTATATATGGCTCTGATTGTGGCTTAACAAAAATGTCTGTTCCCTTAAGATTGTAACAGCTTTTTCTTTTTAAAAAATGCTTTTGAATGTTATGAGGTAGTTTGTAGTTTTGAGCTTTATGCATTAATAAGTAAATATTATATTCTACTAGATCGTAAAACTTCAATAGTTTCATTTTATAGAATAGATTGTTTGTTGGATGATAATAATGCATTCTTGTTATAATTCTTATAGCTCTTTTTTGAAGGATGAAAATAGGCTTTGTTAAGGTTTTGCACGCTGTTCCCCAGACATCAACACAATAAATTAAATGTGGTACTATAATTGTGTTGTATAACAAATACAAGGCATTATCATTCAATAAATCCTTTACTTTATATAATACTGCTGTGGATTTGGATAATTTAGTTTTAACAGAATTTACGTGTTGTTTCCATGATAATTTATCGTCAATGATTACACCTAGAAACTTCATTTCACTGACTCTACCTATTTCAACACCTTTAATTTTGAAAGGAAAAACTGTAGTTGTCTTTTTTTGCTAAAAATCATATAATTGGTTTTATCAATATTCAACGATAACTTATTTAAATTAAACCAAGTTTGTATGTTAACAAACTCATTATTCATCAAGTCAATCAAATGTTTCAAATCATCATCAGAACAAAAAAAGGTAGTATCGTCAGCAAAAAGAACACATCTAAAGATACCTGACACATTCATCAAATCATTAACATATAAAAGAAACTATTTCGGTCCAAGCACAGAACCCTGCGGCACGCCACATGAAATACCACAGAGGCCAGATCTTACATTGTTCATATGTATAAACTGTTTTCTGTTATGCAAATAACTACGTATCCAATGCAGAGCTGTTCCTCTAATACCATATTTGCCCAGTTTTTCGAGTAGAATTGAATGGTCGATAGTGTCAAATGCCTTTTTTAGATCAACAAACACACTTGGCAGTGACGTGCGGTCAGGGGATACAAGTGAGGCCGTGCCTCCCCTGTCATCATGGAAAAAAAGAAAAAATGTAAATTGAAAAAAAAATGTAATTATTGTATTTATCCTTTGATTTGTATTATAAACTTATTTTACTTAAAACTAAACCAGTTTTAAGTTATTTTTTATTCAAAATCACCAATTGTTCTTATTTTTCTTTAAATACTGAGAAGAGACGTTCGTGAGGCACCTGCTACTGCGCTTCAACAGCCGATTGCGCAATCACTTGGCTGGCTGTGCAGTTCCTGCACATTTTATGTCGCTATTAAAATGTCCAAATACTTTTACTATATAAACTAAATTTCTATAGTTTAGCTGGTGAATAAGTATAGTGTTTTTGTCAAAAACTGTAGTAACGTGTTTTTTTTTGCTGAGCGATCATAAACGGCTGTGAAAAAGTGCAGTTCGAGGCTAGCCTCGCTGCTCCTGTATGAGAGCAGAAGGAGGAGGAGGAGGGGCTAGCCCACTCTGGGTTTCTGCTTGGCTGCACCTGCTCCGCTGCAGGAGGAAGTGTGTGACAGATTGGATCCTGAGTGATAGTGATTATTAGCTATAATTTTGCAATGGAGGAGTACATTTGTAAACTAAAACAATTTTCTAAATTGGATTATCGAGGCAGAGAGACTTTTAAAACTGAAAGCCAAGAAGGAAGACTTCTACAAAAAAGTCATCGACGCCTTTGTTCAGAAGGAGTGGCGCATGGACTTCATTTATAAGTAAAAGTAAGACTAAAATATTTTTTTTCTCCAAATTAAATGTGCTTTTTTGTGTGCTACAGTTTGTATTAAGTCAGAGGTCAGAGAATCTTTATTGTCATTGGCACAACATTCATTCATTCAACCTTTATTTAGTCAGGTAAATCTTTTGAACCTCATGGGCTCATTTACGAAAGCGACCTGCTAAAACTAAAGAACAATGAACAGCAATGGTAGAATTTCCTTAAACAATAAACAAACAAACAAACAATAAACAATAGAAAACAAAAGAGAAAAACAAATTTTTTTTTTTTTTTTTTTACAAAGTATCAAAAAACTAGCAAAACATTATAAGGTAGATGTATAAAATCAAAGACAGGAACAAATCTGCATTGGTTTTTGCCAGGATTCCAACAGATTCTGAAAACCATTTAGAGAAGTCAAGGTCGAGAGCTTCAGATCTTTTTGTAAGATATTCCATGAAGCAGGAGCAGAGTAGGAGAAGGCCCTTTTTCCAAGTTCAGTCCTCACTGACGGAACACTGCAGGTAATCATGTCCTGAGAGCGCACGCTGTAGCTGCACTCACGCAAAGACATGTAGGAGGAGATGTATGAGGGCAGCAGACCAAGAAGTGATTTAAAGATGAAAATGTACCAGTGGAAGAGTCTGTGTGAAGTTAATGATGTCCAGTTAACCAGTGAATACAGGGTGCAGTGGTGGGTACGATAATCACAACCAGTTATGAATCTTAGTGCACCATGATAGACAACATCCAAATATACAGTATATATATACACACAGTATATATACAGTATATATATACAGTATATATACAGTATATATATATATATACACACAGTATATATATACAGTATATATACAGTATATATATACATACACATATCTATATATACATACATATACATACACATATCTATATACAGTATATACTGTGTATATATATATATATAGTACTACACATCCTGGGGTGTCTATGAGTGCACACCTAATTCTCCAGCTCCCCGAGCGCCCTCTGGCTGCTCACTGCACCACCTGGGGTGGTTGGGTTAAATGCAGAGACGAATTTCGTCTGTGTATGGGAAACATACGCAGATGACAGACAAACACATTATTATTATTATTATATATATATATATATATATATATATATATATATATATACACAGTATATATATATAGTATATATATACATACATATATACATACATACTGTATACATATACATACATAT
>JBBPBX010046847.1:0-10869 GCA_038048925.1 Garcialebias charrua | reverse complement strand
ATATATACATATATATATATACATATATATATACATATATATATATATATATATATATATACATATATATATATATATATATATATATATATATATATATACATATAATAATATATATATACATATATTTATCTTTTGGAAACCTTTAAAACAAAAACGTGATATCTGGGAGTGTGTACACAAAAACATTGTCTGAATGAGGTCCATGTTATTTTATTCATATACTGTGATTTAGTGAGTTTATTGAAGTTATTTTGTACTGACTGAACTGCACATAACTGTTATAACAAAGCAAAAATAAAAAGGCAACAGTTGAAACTAAGGAGCCTTGTTGCCTTCTTAAGCTGAGCATTCAGAAAAAATGTTACACTCACTATTATTGATCTTATTTCAAAGAAGTGGTGAGGCATTTTCTGTTAGTTTGTATGCAGCAAAGTACAAGGGTGACAGCGCCAAGATGGCTGCCCTAAATCCTGCGCCAGAGCAGGCTATGCTTGGTCTACTATATATAATGTCTATGGTCAGAAGCATAGATATCATATACAATGTCTATGGTCAGAACCATAGATATCATATATAGAATTACAATGTCTATGGTCAGAAGCATAGATATCATATACAATGTCTATGATCAGAACCATAGATATCATATATAGAATTACAATGTCTATGGTCAGAACCGTCAGCACTTCCTCACTTTATGTTGCTCGTTGTTGATCATTGTAACAGTGGGCATGACAGTATACATGCCCACAAACACAGCACAACAACTGCTTCTCTGAAGGTTCTGAATGATGTTGTTGAAGCATTGGATGCTAAGGACTATTGTGCTGCACTTTTCTTAGACCTGTCTAAAGCTTTTGACACTGTGGATCATAACATCCTGTGTCATAAGCTCTCAGAAATCGGTTTCTCTGATCACACCATCGGTTGGTTTTCTAACTATCTTTCCAATCGGAGGCAATGTGTTCAACATAACGGTACTTCTTCCAGCTATTTAACAGTTAAAAATGGTGTACCACGGGGTGTGGTCGTGAGATGGAGTGAGTTGCACTTGCCAGTGCTCCGGGTAAAATTTATTTTTTAGTACCACCAAGCCCTCTATATGTAATATTTTTTTACTATTATCACGCACACAACTTCCATCAAGCATCTCTTTTGAAGATTTTGGATTAAAAAATGTCTCAGAGGTCGGCAAGATCGAAGAAGGACGATGACGCTGGCCTAACCCTCGAGGCAATTACCTCGCTGCTCGAGGAGCACCGCGCTGCGCTGTCAGCTGAGTTTAAACAAACTTTTCACCAGCTGGATCTCAAATTGGACCAGACCCGGCTCGCGGTGGAGGAACACGGCCAGCGTGTCATCACTGGAACTTGTCACTAACGACCTGAGCCAGCGCATGTCGGAGGTGGAAAACACCTGCTCAACTCTGCAGGAGGAAAACACCAGACTAAAATCTAAACTGGCGGATTTAGAAAATCGAAGCAGACGTCAGAATATTCGTGTGCTGGGTTTACCAGAGTCTATTGAGAGCGGACGTCCTACAGACTTCTTTTCCAACCTGCTGTGCGACATCTACGGGCGTGACACGCTTCCTTCTCCACCCGAACTGGACCGGGCCCATCAAACCCTCGCTCCGAAACCCGCCTCGGACCAGCGGCCGCGCCCGGTTATCCTGCGAGTGCACCGGGTCCAGGTGAAGGAGCTCATGATCCGGGAGGCTCGACGCAGAGGCAGGCTTGAAAACCAGGGGAAACCGGTGCGGATCGTGGAAGACTACAGCCCAGAAGTCCTCAACCAGCGAGTGGAATATAAGAACGTGATGTCTGCGCTGTATTCTCTGGGTCTAAAACCTGCTCTGCTTTTTCCTGCTCGACTTCGCGTGACTTTGCCTGATGGAAACAGAAAGTGGTTGGGCTCTGTGGAGGAGGCGCAGAAGTTCATGGACACCTTTCAAGCTTCACAGCGCAAGTAACATTTAAACTTTTCTTCTTACTGATGAGCAATGCGCTGTTCCCGCACTGGCTTTGATTATTACACTAAACTTTTCTTTACATGAGGTGAGGAACAGATGAGCAGGACTCTGCCCATACTCTGATTATCTGAGACTTTTTTAGTTGCAGCTTTTTTTTGAACTATTAACATTTTTGAAATGAAACATTTTTCCTTTTCTCGTTTACCTGTTGACTATTTTTGACCTGAATCTTGGGTTAGTCCTGGATTGATTGATAATTAATTTGAGATTGGGATTAATTTAACTTTACGTTTGTATATGTGTGCGTGATTACCGGTACACATTTATGTGTATACAGTTTTTTGGCCTTGCATACTTTAAACTAGTTTGTGAGGTGCTTATAAAAAAAATTTTTTTTTTTTTTTTAGGCATTAGGTATTTAGGCACATAAATAATTGAAGTAGGCCTATCCATGTATAAAAATGGGTGAAATATATAATGTTTTCAATATATTATTTTGAACTATTAACATTTTTCCTCTTCTTGTTTACCTGTTGACTATCTTGAATTGAATCTTGAATTGGTCTTGGACTGATTGAAGATTTAATTTAGGATTAGGATTAATTTAACTTTGTTTATATGTGTATGCGTGATCACACATCTATGTGTACATTTTTGGCCTTGCATGAGGTGCTTATACATTTTTTTTTTCCTCTGATGATACTGGAGCACTAGTTTAAAAGTTAGACAGGAGACTTATTTTTAATTTCTATGGAGCTTGCTGCTTCTGTCTGTTGCAGCTGTCCAGGGTGGGAAAGGGAGGGGGGTGGGGGGTCCATCACTGCCATTAATTTATATTTTCTTTCACTTTGCCAAGAACTGCACAGCCATCAACACATTAGACTGTATTACCTACCTTTCTTATACAAATTATTAGTAATATGAGTGGTCAGTTGGTGTTGTCAAGCTGGAACGTCAAAGGTTTGAACCACCCCGTCAAGAGAAGGAAGGTGCTCTCTCATTTAAAACAGTTAAATACAGGCATTGCTTTCCTGCAGGAGACTCACATTAGAAGTGACGATAGCAAACGATTACTGCAAACATGGCACGGGCAGAGTTTCCATTCCTCATTTCGAGCAAAGGCTCGGGGCGTCTCGATCCTCATCAGTCAAGACATTTCATTTGAACCTTTTCAAGTTAACTCAGATAAATATGGTCGTTTTGTGATTGTTTCCGGTAAATTGTACAACACACCAGTAGTGCTAGTTAACGTTTATGCCCCAAATACGGATGATGTTGGTTTCTTTGAGAAATTATTCTCACTGCTCCCGGACCTAAACACATACTCATTGATACTCAGTGGTGACTTGAATTGCTGGTTGGACCCAGTTTTGGACAGATCCTCTACAAACCCTGCCACAGCCAGCAGGTCGTCCCACACTATTCGTGCCTTTCTATCTAAGTATGGCCTGTGCGATGTATGGCGTTTTTTACACCCAGCTGAGAGAGAATATTCTTTTTTTTCTCATGTTCATCATTCATACTCGAGGATCGATTACTTTTTCATGGACAACAAACTTCTTCCCTTTGTCCGTGGCTGTGACTACCACAGTATTGTCATCTCAGACCATGCACCTGTCACTCTGTCTTTGTCCCTCCCTGACAACTCTAGATCATTTACAAATTAACAGAGCATTTAAAAAAATAAAAAAAATAAAAAAAAATCACATTTTTGTCATCTGTGTATGTTTCCCATACTTGACAGACGAAATTGGCCTCTGCATTTAACCCAACCACCACCAGGTGGTGCAGTGGGCAGCCGTGGTCAGCGCCCGGGGAGCTGGGGAAAATAGATGTGCACTCATAGACACCCCAAGGTGTACCGTGGCCGGGGTTCGAACCTGGGTCCTTCGGATCCCAAGTCTGATTCCCTAGCCACTACACCATCTTGGCCCCTATTTAAGGACTTTTATTCCCATTTATATACTTCAGAATCCCAAACCAACAAGAATTTATCTTCTCAGTTTTTCGAAAAGACCAACATGCCAAAACTCACACCCAACCTGAAAGATGCACTGGAGATCCCAATATCCCTGACAGAAATTGTGTCAGCTGTATCGGTAATGCAGTCTGGCAAATGTCCGGGTCCTGACGGCTTCCCTGCTGAATTTTTTAAGAAATTTTCTTCATTACTTTCCCCACTCCTACACTCGGTTCTCTTAGAGTCATTTGACCAAGGATCCCTTCCGAAATCTTTTTTAGAGGCCTGCATTACCCTCATTGCAAAGAAAGGAAAAGACCCAACTCACTGTTCCTCTTATCGACCAATCTCCCTTTTAAATACAGACGCCAAAATTTTAGCCAAAGTTCTTGCTCAAAGGTTGGAAAAGATCCTTCCTTTCATCATATCAAAAGACCAGACTGGATTCATTAAAGGCAGGCACTCCTTTTTTAATGTCAGACGCCTTTTGGACATTATTTATTCTCCTTCGGATACTGTTCCTGAGTGTGTTATTTCCCTTGATGCAGAGAAAGCATTTGATCGGGTTGAATGGGACTACTTGTTTAATGTTCTTGACAAATTTGGTTTTGGCCCCAATTTCATTACATGGGTGCAATTAATTTATTCACATCCCACCGCAACCATTCGTACCAACTCTCAGATATCAAAACCCTTCAGTCTACATCGAGGAACTCGCCAGGGATGCCCACTGAGCCCTATGCTCTTTGACCTGGCAATTGAACCTCTTGCCACTGCTTTGCGGTCCTGTGACACAATTTCAGGAATCTGGAGAGGCGATATGGAGCACAAGGTCTCCCTTTATGCTGATGACCTTTTACTTTTCATTTCTCATCCGACTGACACGCTGCCCTCCGTTTTATCATTACTTGAGGAATTTGGAATAAATTCTGGTTACAAATTAAACCTGAGTAAAAGTGTAATTTTCCCTGTCAATACCCTGGCGCAGACTCTTGACTTTGGTAAATGGCCTCTTAAAATTGAGAAGACAAAATTCTCTTACCTGGGTGTTACAGTTACGAGGAGGTATAAAGATTTATATCAAGAAAACTTTGTCTCTCTGTTGAATCAGACAAAGCAGGCATTATCCCGATGGTCACCGCTTTCCATTTCCCTCACAGGCCGTATTAACTCAGTCAAGATGGTCACTTTACCTAAGTTTTTATATCTTTTTCAAAATATTCCTGTTTTTATCCCTGGTTCATTCTTTGTTCAGTTAGATTCCATCATTTCATCATATCTGTGGCAAGGAAAACGTCCACGCTTAAATAAGACACATCTCCAAAAAACTAAGGCCGCAGGCGGTCTTGCCCTTCCAAATTTCCGCTTTTATTATTGGGCAGCAAACTTGCACTGTCTAGCATTCTGGTCATTCTATTACAACAGGCCTGACAGCCCTGACTGGGTAGAGATGGAGTCACAGTGTTCTGGGAAATGGTCCTCCGTGGCTTTCTTGGGATCCTCACTCCCGCTTCCACCACTTACAACTGTTATAAATCCAGTTATAAAACACTCACTAAAAATCTGGGCACAATTTCGTAAATGTTTCAATTTCTCTAGTTTCTCTCTCTATAGCCCTATCATGTCTAACCAACTTTTCAAACCCTCATCTCAGGACTCTGTTTTTAAAGAATGGCAAAGAAGGGGTATAGTACGCTTCAATGACTTGTTTCTCAATAACACTTTAGCTTCATTTCAACAACTATGTGAAAAATTTAGTCTTCCCCAGTCCAATTTTTTTAGGTATCTCCAAATACGGCACTTTATTACTCTTCATTTGTCCAGCCTCTCCATTTCAACTGATAGCAGTATTGTTGACACTATTCTTTCTCTAGACCCAAATAAAAAACAGTCCATTTCATTCATTTACAGTAAACTATTGGATTTGAAGCGTGCTTCCTCAGATAAAATCAAAGCTGCTTGGGAAGAGGATCTCGGCTCCTCTATTTCAGAGGACTCTTGGACCTCCATACTCAAACTGGTGAGCTCCAGTTCTCTCTGTGCTAGACATTGTCTAATACAATTTAAAGTGGTGCACAGAGCTCACATCTCTAAACTGAAATTGTCCTCTATGTATCCTGATGTCAGCCCATACTGTGTGAGATGCAAACATGCTGAAGCCTCTCTCTCCCATATGTTTTGGTTTTGCCCATCTCTGAACAAATATTGGCGGGAAATCTTTCAGACTTTATCACATGTACTAGATACACGCCTGAACCCTGACCCACTGATTGCTCTGTTTGGTCTTGTAGAGGGCATGACAAACCTAAATAAAAACCAACAACATGTAATATCGTTCACCTCTCTCCTGGCCAGACGAGCTATTTTGCTTAGGTGGAAAGAACCGTTTCCACCCACTCACGCTCAGTGGTTGGCTGACATCATGTCCTGTTTAAAGCTGGAGAAAATCAGATTCACACTCCAACAGAAAGAGGGTAAATTTGAGAATGTCTGGGGACCTTTCCTGAATCTGTTCCAGTCTCTTTGACAACACAACTCATTCAGGTTAATGCAGTCTCTTGGCTATTTTACCTTTTATTTTTATTTTTTCCCTTTTCTTTTGGCAGTGATTGGGTAGGGATTATTTTCTACATGTTGTAACTTAGATTGATTGTTGTGTTTTTTTGTTGTTGTTTTTGTTTGATTGTTATGGTTGTTGTTGTTGTTGTTGTTGTTGTTGTTGTTGTTGTTGTTGTTGTTGTTGTTGTCTGAAGGGAAAAAAAGCGAAAAATTCAATAAAAAAAGATCTTGAATTTAAAAAATGGTGTACCACAAGGCTCAGTTTTAGGACCAACCCTCTTTACAATCTACATAGCTAATGTAGGTCAGAGCATCCCTGATGCATCCTTACATTTCTATGCTGATGATACAGTTGTTTATTGCCGAGCTAAAACAGTAAGGCTTTCCAGTTTCTGCAATCCGCTTTTGACATCATCCAGTCAGATTTGTTCCATCTCAAACTTGTCCTAAATGCTGATAAAACAAAAGGGATGTTTTTTTCAAGTAGGAAGTCGGTCCCAGCAGATCTTCCTCTGATTTTATCCTCAAATGGTGTCCCTATTGAGTTTGTTGATTCCTATAAATATTTGGGTATCCTGATCGATTCACATCTCTCTTTTAAACTCCACGTGGAAAACCTAGTGAAGAAACTGAAAGTTAAACTGGGTTTCTTTTTCAGAAACAGATCATGTCTAACACTGAATGTTAGGAAACACCTTGTATCTGTGACTTTCCTTCCCTCCATTGATTACGGTGACATTCTCTACATGAATGCTCCTACAAGCACCTGCAGATGTTGGATGTTGTCTATCATGGTGCATCCTGCAGATGTTGGATGTTGTCTATCATGGTGCACCCTGCAGATGTTGGATGTTGTCTATCATGGTGCATCCTGCAGATGTTGGATGTTGTCTATCATGGTGCACTAAGATTCATAACTGGTTGTGATTATCGTACCCACCACTGCACCCTGTATTCACTGGTTAACTGGACATCATTAACTTCACACAGACTCTTCCACTGGTACATTTTCATCTTTAAATCACTTCTTGGTCTGCTGCCCTCATACATCTCCTCCTACATGTCTTTGTGTGAGTGCAGCTACAGCGTGCGCTCTCAGGACATGATTACCTGCAGTGTTCCCTCAGTGAGGACTGAACTTGGAAAAAGGGCCTTCTCCTACTCCGCTCCTGCTTCATGGAATATCTTACAAAAAGATCTGAAGCTCTCGGCCCTGACCTCCCTAAATGATTTTCAGAATCTGTTGGAATCCTGGCAAAAACCAATGCAGATATGTTCCTGTTTTTGATTTTGTACATCTACCTTAAATTAAAAATTAAATTAAATTTCACATTTTTGTCATCTGTGTATGTTTCCCATACTTGACAGACGAAATTGGTCTCTGCATTTAACCCAACCACCACCAGGTGGTGCAGTGAGCAGCCGTGGTCAGCGCCCGGGGAGCTGGGGAAAATAGGTGTGCACTCATAGACACCCCAAGGTGTGCCGTGGCCGGGGTTCGAACCTGGGTCCTTCGAGGCTCAATGAGATTTACCTGACTAAATAAAGGTTGAATGAATGAAAAAACCTGGTATGGGTGGGCATGTATACCATATGCACCCCAAAAACAGTAATACAACTACAGTACTGAGAATCTTCACCAGCATACAACCACAGTATTACCGTATTTTCTGTTGTATAGGTCGCACCTGTGTATAGGTCGCATTGTCCAATTTTTATCAATAAATTGGAAAAATCCAGAAATAGGTCGCACCGGTGTATAGGTCGCACCTACGTCACCGCTGAGGTAACGCGTCATCCACCGCTGACGTGACGCGTTACCGCTGAGACAACCCGGAAATATGGACCGAGTGTTTAGCTCTGCTGCAAATGTCTGCCACAGGAGCGCACAGCAAGGCTTTTAAGAAGATTAACACAGTAAAAACAATTATTTGTTTGCTAAAAATTATAGCTGACATTATAGCACAAGGGTTAGTGGTTTATTAGCTGAGTGGTTTATTAGCTATTTGCTAAAATATACATGGAAATAAAACGAATGCTAACAGAAGAGTCCGTCTCTCAAAACACGAATAAAAAAATCAAATTTTATCTCAAATTTTCCATCCAGGCCAACAGTTAGTACATTACTGGCTGTGAGTGAGACAGGTCCCTCTTGTAAATGAGTCCCCGTGGCTCAACGAGGCTAGCCTGTATAAATAAAGGTTGAATGAATGAATGAATGAAAAAATTAAACCCATATAATTACACTCTGTAAGCAGAAAAAATATCCACCGAGTGGTTTCGAAGCTATTTATAACGTAAACAGAAATAAAACCAATGCTAACATAGAAGAGTCCGTCTCTCAAAACACGAATAAAAAATCAAATTTTATCTCAGATGTTTCATCCAGGCCAACAGTTAGTACATTAAACCCATATAATTACACTCTGTAAGCAGAAAAAATATCCACTCAGCGGTTTCGGCGCTATTTATAACGTTATAAACAGAAGCTAACTGGAGCTAACGCTAATAAAAGATCGTTTTTTAAAATTTATCTCAAACATCGAATAAAGCTACTCACTTGTAAATGTCCATACAGTGATTTAATTCTGTAAGTTTCAGAAAAATCCGCTGAGTGGTTCTTAACATCTTGCAAACAAACAGCTAACAAACACAGAGCTAAAAGAAGTTACATCCAGACCAGGAGGCCGACAGAGTCAGTCCGAGCAGAGGAGCTTTTTTTCGGACACATGAGCTGGAAACGGTCGGTGTATTCCTCTGGAAGTGTCCCCCTAGTGGACAAAAGTGGTACTGCACCATTTTCTGCTCAAATGAAAAAACGGTCATAACTGAGCCAAAATTTGGTCTAAAAATATGGGGAAAAATCCATAAATAGCTCGCACCGGTGTATAGGTCGCAGGCCTTGAAAAAAAACATAAAAAGGTGCGACCTATACACCGGAAAATACGGTACTGTGGTTGTAGTACCTTCCAACGCCACATGAGGGCGCCTCCTGTGAGAAGCTGGGAGCTGAACAGTATGGGGGCCCTACACGGCCCCTCATAGAACAGTGTTAGCTGCTCAACCTCAGTAAGGAGTGGTGAAGGATATACACACTATACTCTATACATGTACATTATGGCTCAATGAGATTAACCTGACTAAATAAAGGTTGAATGAATTATATGTATTCAGTGTTTCCCCTAACATTACAGGTAGTCAGAACAAGCGTTCAATACAAAAACAACTGGACTTTATTTGTAACAGAAAACGTTTCACCCTTCATCCAAAAGGTTTTCTCAATTCAAAGAGCAGGCTGTGTGAGAGAGTGAGGTTATAAACAGACTGAGATGACACACACAAACCTATGTAAATTGACGAATCACACCTTAACAGTAGGGGGTTTCTTAAGGTCTTTAATAATAATAATAAACTTTATTTGTATAGCACCTTCCTACAATGCCTTGCATTGACCAAGATGCTAACAGGACAGAAAATATAAAAACAGGTACAATAAATCAGTGAAAATAAAAACAGCAGCAATAAAAGGAGGCAGTGGAAATAAAAATGCTACATACTAAAATACCAAAAGTCTAGAATTAGTCTGAATTGGACTTTATTTGTAACAGAAGACGTTTCGCTTCTCATCCATCCGATAAAGATTATAAAATACAAATAATAAAAATACATTTAGTAAAGTTAGTGATAAGCTAGTCTAAAGAGATGTGTTTTCAGGGCTGTCTTGAACAGAGAAAGGGAGGTGGTGTTTCGAAGGTCTGGCGGTAGAGCGTTCCAGAGGTGAGGGGCAGAGCAGGTGAAGGCCCTGCTCCCCATGGTGGAGAGGCGGGCAGAGGGTACATGGAGATGTAGCGAAGAGGAGGATCTGAGAGAGCGTGATGGGATGGAGATTTGTAGGAGGTCAGATAGATAAGGAGGGGCAAGGTTGTGGATAGATTTGAACGTGAGGAGTAGAATTTTGAAGATGATGCGTGATTTAACCGGGAGCCAGTGGAGCTGCTGCAGGACAGGAGTGATGTGGTTATAGTAGGAGGAGCCAGTGGAGCTGCTGCAGGACAGGAGTGATGTGGTTATAGTAGGAGGAGCCAGTGGAGCTGCTGCAGGACAGGAGTGATGTGGTTATAGTAGGAGGAGCCAGTGGAGCTGCTGCAGGACAGGAGTGATGTGGTTATAGTAGGAGGAGCCAGTGGAGCTGCTGCAGGACAGGAGTGATGTGGTTATAGTAGGAGGTTTGAGTGATGACACGGGCAGCTGAGTTCTGGACCATCTGTAACTTGTGGAGAGATTTGTTGGGGAGGCCGTAGAGAAGGGAGTTGCAGTAATCGATACGGGAAGTCACAAGACTGTGCACCAGGATGGCTGTGGAGCGGGGTGTGAG
>JBBPBX010046846.1:0-26410 GCA_038048925.1 Garcialebias charrua | reverse complement strand
AAAGAGCCAATTGCTAAATGGGTACATCGAAATCAGATCAAACCTTACAAGGCGTTCAATGACTCCACAAAAGACAAAGATCTCACAAATACACCGACTTCATGGGATAATAAGGTCGTCCAAACACAAGTTAGTAAATAAACTAATCAGGTTTAGACTACCGTACTTTCCCACCCTATAAGTCGCATTGTCCAATTTAAACTAATCAGGTTTAAACTACCGTATATTCCACCCTATAAGTCGCATTGTCCAATTTGAACTTAGAAACGCTAAGCCTAAAACCCACAACAAAAAACTAACCTTAACAACCGTTTAAATCCACGAGATTTAATTTGACCTCGGTCATAAAGTTGAGACCTGTTTTCTTGTGTGTTGCACTTTGGAATCTGACGACAAGAGTGTGTCGAAGCAGTGAAACGTTGTTTCCTTGTTGTTTAGTCATTACTGTTGTCATTAGTTGAGATATTGTTTGGTTCTGAACACTCCCAGCCAAAAAGGTTTTGTATTAACATTGGTTAATGAATGATATGGATTTAACTATGCCAACATGCAGTTCGTTTTGTTAAATCTCAATCGTCGAAGAGTCAATGTAGTTTAAAGCTACTTAAGGTACAATAAACTACACTGGTCTCATAATTTCTAAATTGAACCGATTCGATCGTTTCTATTCTAGATTGTCTATTCATTTTGATGAGTCTCGCCATAGACTTCAAAATTTATTAGGAATACCAAATCCTACGTCGTTCGTCTAAAAGACAACAGACATTTAGATCAAACTATATTTCATTTTTATTTTAGTTTAACCTAAACTAAGTAATGAATGGAGGAATAGTTTGGAATTAGAGGCCTTCGTTACAGAAGCCCTCCAAAATTTTATAGGTACAGATCCCTATATCTAATTTTACAGAATTGATCCACCCCTTAATTGGTAATTGTAGCTGATCTAAACCATGATAGCTTACATACCAGGTGCATATAGGTAAGGCTTAATGTAAAATCCCAATCATAAGCCCACCTTAAAAACCACATAATTGCATGACACATAGAACCAGAGTGGCACTGACTGGAAACCAACCAGCCACCAACCATCGATGTGGGGACCTGCAGCTCCAACGCTTGGTCTTCAACCTTCGTCCAAGGGCCGCCTCCTCTGCGTCAATCGAGGGATCCCCTCTACATGCTGATTATGAAAACAATTGGTGCTGATCAATCAACAAAGCTAATCGTTGTGGAATTACTGCTATGGAATTACCGCTGTGGATTATAAGACTTTGTTTCCCAAAGGATCACAGACTTTGTTTTCCAAGAGTTAACAGACTTTGTTTTCCGAAGGATTAACACTGGCAAACCCAGGGGAAAAAAAAAACACTAGAACTGCCATGAGTTTGTCAAAATGACAATTCTTCCATTAGGTGTCATGAGCCTGGGGGTGGATATCTTTGTTTTTGGGTAAACATCCCCTCCTGAGAATCTTCTCCCAGCATAATCTTCTCCAGTAGGTCAAAACAAAAGATCCCCCTCACACAAAGAACATTCATTTACATACATCCCCCACAAATTAACCACACATTCCAACAGCATTTCCAACTTGCTTCTACAGAGAGAGAGAGTTGTTTTCACCAGAGACTGCTCTGTAGGTGGGGGGGGGGGTTCTTACAAGCTTTGATCAAAAATAATGTTACACTGAATTTTATTTTTTTATTTTTTTTCATTCAACCTTTATTTAGTCAGGTAAATCTTATTGAGCCTCGAGGCCAATGAAACACATACATTAAACAATAAACAATAGAAAAGTAGCAAAAACATCCATCCATCCATCCATCCATCCATCTTCTTCCGCTTATCCGGGGTCGGGTCGCGGGGGTAGCAGCCTAAGTAGGGAGGCCCAGACTTCCCTCTCCCCAGCCACTTGGTGCAGCTCCTCCAGGGGAATCCCAAGGCGTTCCCAGGCCAGCCGAGAAACATAGTCCCTCCAGCGCGTCCTGGCTCTTCCTCTGGGTCTCCTCCCGGTGGGACATGCCCGGAACACCTCCCCAGGGAGGCGTCCAGGAGGCATCCTAACCAGATGCCAGAGCCACCTCAACTGGCTCCTCTCGATGTGGAGAAGCAGCGGCTCTACTCCAAGTCCCTCCCGGATGACTGAGCTTCTCACCCTATCTCTAAGGGAGAGTCCAGACACCCTGCGGAGAAAACTCATTTCAGCCGCTTGTATCCGAGATCTTGTTCTTTCGGTCATAACCCAAAGCTCATGACCATAGATGAGGGTGGGAACGTAGATCGATCGGTAAATTGAGAGCTTTGCCTTTTGACTCAGCTCTCTCTTCACCACGACAGACCGGTACAGCGCCCGCTTCACTACGGACACTGCACCTATCCGCCTATCGATCTCACGCTCCAGTTTTCCCTCATTCGTGAACAAGATCCCGAGATACGTAAACTCCTCCACTTGGGGCAGGACCTCCTCCCCGACCCGGAGAGGGCATGCTACCCTTTTCCGGCTCAAGACCATGGCCTCGGATTTGGAGGAACTGATCCTCATCCCGGCCGTATCACACTCGGCTGCAAACCGCTCCAGTGAAAATTGTAAATCACGAACTGATGAAGCCAGTAGGACCACATCATCTGCAAAAAACAGAGAAGCGATTCTAAGGTCACCAAAACAAATCCTCTCAACACCTTGGCTGCGCCTAGAAATTCTGTCCATAAAAGTTATGAACAGAATCGGTGACAAAGGGCAACCTTGGCGGAGTCCAACTTTTACCGGAAACGAGCCTGACTTACTGCCGGCAATGCGGACCAAGCTATTTATATATATATATATATATATATATATATATATATATATATATATATATATATATATATATACAGGTAGTCCCCGACTTACGAGCGCTCTGACCTACGAGCATCCGGACTTACGAGCTGGCAAATTTTTGGAAAAAACGCAAAAAATACTGAGTTTTTCTGTGTTTTTTCACCACAGTCCGTTAGCTAAACTTGTGGACACACGTTTCCGATCATTTTTATGCACTCATAAGCGGTTTTTCGATGAAAAACGAGTGTTTGTAGTCGCGCTAGCAAAACCGTTCCAACTTACGAGCGAAATTCCGGACTTACGAGACACGTGGCGGCCGTTCCAAATTACGAGATTTCCATGTTACGAGCGCCTCGTTGTAACGGAACTCGCTCGTAAGTCGGGGACTACCTGTATATATATAATATATATATATACTTATAAATATATATATACATATATACATATATACATATATATATATATATATATATATATACATATATACATATACATATATATATATATATATATATATATATATATACATGTATATATATCTATATATATACTATATATATATATATATGTATATATATACATATATATATGATATATATATATATATATATATATATATATATATATATATATATATATATATATATATATATATATATATATATATATATATATATATATATATATATCACACACTTTATGGTATTGTAGGCCATTGCATTAGGTAATACATTCAGCAATTACTTTTACTTTAATACTTTAAGTATTTTTAAAAGCAAGTACTTATTTACTTTTACTTAAGTAAAAATATTAATATGGTACTTCTACTTTTACTAGAGTATATTTTTGTCTGTTTATTTGCACTTTTACTTAAGTACAGTGTTTGAGTATTTTCTCCACCACTGGATTTACCTGACTATATAAATATGCCCCAAGGCCTCCTCCCCGCCAACAGATTGGAATGGCCTCATATACATACCAATGGCTTTAAAAATGCTAATTCAATTTGTCAGTTTGACAATCCCATGGGTTGCATAGGTAGAATTGTCATTTTGACAAAAACTGGTAGAGCTAGTGTTAAAAGCTTTTCGCAATGGGATTACCTCTGAACAGTATGGAATTTCCAAAACTTTATGGGATTATAATTTTTGATTTTTCTTTTCCACTTGCTGGATTACTTCAAGATCAAAGACAGTTCAAGGTTTCCTTTCGTGTTGGACCCCATCCCCAAGGACTGGCGATGGCTTCCAAAAGGGGGGAGATGTAATGGACCTACCCAGGGTCAAATTAGGGTTTTTGAACTGTCCAGTGATGACCTTTACTGACCTCTCAGTAAAGCAAGACATTTACTACAAAATCATTCATTTAGCTATAATCTGATAACATAGTCACCAATAAGAGACTATTTCTATCTTTGATTTTAAGCTGATGTGATCAAAAGAATAACTTTTGTCATTTTCATGATGTGTGCTTTTAAGCTGTGTTATTCTTTGAGAGTTAAACTGTGTTTCACTGCTGTGTTAAAGGGAAATATCGGGTCACAGAGACCCGACTGTTTTGTTTAGAAATAAGAAGACAGTTTAATCATGAACAAGGCTCCAGCTTTCTCTGTCTGTTCCCTAAACAAAGCTCTCTCTGCTCTGGCTGACCTTGGGCCTGATAAGGCAAGTCCACTCCTCTCTTTGTTCCTGCTTTTTAAGTTCTTACTGTGCGAGAACGCTTGGAGAGTTTGTTGGGAATTTCAAAGAGATGTGAACCTTTCCCAAGAGCTGGGTACGTTTTGGTCAAGAGCTAACGACCTGCGTCTTCAGCTAAGGACTGATAACAGGCTGTTATGAGTCCACCTCGAACGAGCGTTTGTTATTCCTTCCTGGAATAAATTATCTTGAGCCAAGAAACCACGACTGCCACGACTTTTGCCGATGAAAGCGAGTATCACCGACACCGACAAGGTAAACACTCGTGGAGTCCAGCTTGGACTTGCGGGACCGACGACTCGTCAGTCTAAAGTTGACCACAGCTCTTTACCAGAACCAAGGCGGACGTCTTAAGGTAAAGGAGCAGCTGTTTGCTTGCTGGAGGTGTGATGATATCTTAGCTGGACGCGTACTGAAGAGTGTCATCTGGTTTCATAAATGCAAGATAAACTTCCTCTCTTAACCTCCCAATTCTTCTTAAATCTTTCCTCCTATTTCTTTTCCCTCTCAACCTAAGCTGGAAACTATATTTTTAAGCTGAAATGCCCCTCAGACTAAATATGTGTAACATCTAGTATTTATGTCTGTTGTGTTAAATCAAGTGTGCTGACGTTTTAATTTGAAAGAAAGTGAAATCATGTCAATCAAGTGTAATGGTGTTAATTTAGTTGATTTATTTTAAATAAATGATAGTGTCTCTTTGACATATCAAACTAAGTTAACGTCTTTGTCACTTAATGGCTCTGTTTATTTATCCATCATAAAGATCACAGAAATATTGGGTAAACTGAAAAAGAACAGAATCCGTGAATTTACTATTCAATCTGAATAAGTAGATTAATTAAGGATAAAGAGGTCAGTATTAATATTGACCTCCTCATAATTCTTACAACAGATACTTAATGTGATTTTCAAATGTAAGATGAGAGTCCATTTTTATTCCAAGATTTGTAACAGATGTGGAGAGGGGGATGTCTTGACCAGAGAAGGAGATTGTTGTTAAAGTTGATGTTTGTATCTGGTGAGGGGTGCCAATCATTTTGCTCTTGGTCAAGAGTATCAATATACTGAGCTGTGGTCTGTTTGTAAGCCATCCTCCTCGATTTCGCCTTTGCATATGACAGAAAACCCGGTATTGCGCAATACCAGTCACGTGTGTGGAAACTATGTATTCTTGCTTCCACAACTTTCTCCCAGATCTTCACTGTGTGACTCGTCAACTTAATTCCCCTGTAGTTGCTAAAACTCTGTATATGACCCTTGTTCTTAAAAATGGATACCAGCACACTTCTTCTCCATTCCTCAGGCATTTTCTCACCCTCAAATATGCCATTGAAGATTTGAGTCAAAAACCTCACTGCCATCTCTCCAAGACATTTCCAAACCTCCACTGGTATGTCATCAGGTCCTACTGCCTTCCCCTTCTTCATTCTTTTCAGAGCTTTCCGGACTTCACCCTCACTAATCTTTCCCACTTCCTGGTCCACAGTTTCTATTGACCTCTACTCTTCTTTCTCTTTCATTCTCTTCATTCATTAGTTCCTCAAAGTAATCCTTCCATCTTCCCATCACACTCTCCTCACTTGTTAGAACATTCCCATTCCTATATTTAACAAGCCTAACCTGCTGCTCATCCTTTCCAGCCTGATCCCTCTGTCTCGCCAATCGGTACAAGTCCTTTTCACCATCTTTAGTGTCCAACCTCCCATACAACTCATTATACGCCTTCTGATGATGTCACAGGTTTGTGCGCCGCGCGGTAGAATTTCCGCGCCTCTGTTAGTGCTGTTTCTAGCTGCTCTCCAATTACCAGAGCGTCCACCAGCGTCATGGAGTCTGGTTCTAGCAAAAGTACCTCAGTTGGTTACACAATGTTTTTTCTATCAGCTGATTGACTATAAGTCCATCTTCCAGCGCCCCAAAGTCACAGAGTCTAGCCAGCACTCGTAATGCTGACACATAGTGGGCGACAGACTCATTCAATGTAGGACTGGAAAGCACCTTGCATGGTAGTCTGCCGCTACCTGTGTATGAATGTGTGTAGCATTCAATGTGTGTAGCACTTTGAGATTTTCGCTAATGAAAAGTGCGTTATAAATTTAATTCATTATTATTATTATTATTATTCTGCTTTGCTTTTCCCTCTTTGCTCAACATTGTATTTCCTTATATTCCTGTCTCCTCTAGACAGTTAAAATAAGAGCAAGATTCATAAATGGTTTCTGTTTGAACATTTCTTTTTCATCCATTTTTTTTAATCTTCACATAAATCTCATCAATTATCTTTTATCTGTTTCCATCAGGAGGTTCAGTTTGCTTTGGAAACTCCTGACAAAGTGTTTACCAAAACGTTCAGATCTTTGGGTCTTTAAAGACATCACCCAAGACACTAGTGGAGGTTTGACCTCTGAGCTTTGGGAGATTTGAGGGGAAACATCAGATGTCCACAAGGTGAAAGAAGACAAACTTCCTGATGTTTCAATGTTTATTTGCTTTTACTGCTCACGTCTACCATCTTGTGTTGTCGTCTACGGGAACTTCTTCTACACAACGTACCAAATGTCCATGCACCGTTCCTAATGAAGCCACCAATTCTGATGCTTGTTTTTTGTGTAAAGTTGTATAAAGGAGTGGCAGCGCAGAGGTCCAAAAAGGCGAGCCATTGATTGGGAGGGTGCTGATTCTATATCAGAACAAAATCTGACAATGAATAAATGTAAAGACTTGAGTCACACAGACGGTTTTTCATCTTTGCTCATGTTAAATTGTCCCACCAGTAGTTTTGCTTCAAACACATTTTCAGGTGTGTGTGTGTGTGTGTGAAGTCATCAGTTCACCTGTGGAGGATTCTCATTAGTACCGGTGCTTCCATTAGGCTCAGAGGAACCCTTTTACACCTAAGCCTCAAATTTCCGCCTGGCAATTTTTACTTGTTTTTCACTAGAAAATATGAAGAAAATGTTCTATGGACAAGTGCTTCAGCACATTTGTTCAGAATATTTAGATCTTTCAATATCTGGCATTATTTTACATTATACTTGTTAAAAAACAACTATTAAACTGTTTAACATCAAGAAAAAACAATAAGCGAAATTAGATTTTAGAGATTTTATGCAAATAAAACACTGCATTTGAACATGCAGTACAGATTTTGCATCATAAATTAACAATTTCAACACTATAGAACATATTTACAATGTTTTTTTTATTCTCACTTATTTTTACAAATAAGAAACAGACTAACAATTCAAATTATTTACAGGCGAATTTCCCCTCCCTACATTTTCTCATTATCTTCTACACAAACAAAGTACAAACTGATGAATAGTATATGTTATAGACTTGATATACTATTCCAAAAACAAAATAAAATATAAAAAATGAAATAAAACTATATCCTATTATATGTACCCAGTATAAAACAATTATCCACCAAATAACAGCCCTCATTCATTCAGAAATAAAATTCAAAAAGTTATTAGATTGTTAGATCAAATGTTTTTTCAGCTTTTTCTTCAGAAGAACAAAAAGAAACTTCTCCAAATTCAAATCATCCAGGAATCTCTTTATTGTCTTTTTATTCCTTGATTTGACATAGTTTTATCTGAATCTCTGCTCTGCTGCGCATGTTTTTCCTGCTCAAGCTGCACTCTGTTCGTGCTGAAGACAAAGGACTCGCTTTCCAGGGCGTTTCCAGCTCACGGAGGGTGACTACCGTAACTGTAGCAAAAAGAGCCTAAAAGCGCACTTTTTTTTCTTTCAGACACCGTTTGAATTTTTCTGATAGCACAAACGGTTGCAGAGTTACGGTAATCTAAAAATAGTTTGGAAAACGTGTGGAAAAAGTGTTTAAATACCCTAATGCTATTTAGATATTTTCGGTCTCTGATGTTTTCATTTTAAACATAAAAATGGCTACATCTCAGTCAGTTTTACAGAAATTGAGCTGAAATCTGGTGTGGTAGTAGCTGAGAGTCCTCTCCAGCCTGAACACGAACAGATTGTGTGAAATTTTTGTTTAAATCTTCGACACTCAAGGTGGCAAGAAAAACGCACTGTCATTTAATCATGAAGGACTTTGCATCCATGCTATCAGCAGACCTGCAACAAGAACACGTCTGTTTTCAACTGGAATCGACCTTTGACCCTTCAAACGCTGACAGGCAGCAGCAACTGATCTTTAGGTTCAGTGCTGATGTCTTCCCACTGTGGAGTTGTGTTAACACACACCTGTATGCTCCAGAGCAGCACGGTCAAATACTCCTTACTAAGATGTAAACAGCACCAGTATTTGAACCCAAATTATAGATTTAAAATCAAAACTTGTCGTTATACCTATAGGTATTTATTTTTTAACTTTAGTAAATAAAACTGTTGTTTTGTTTTCAAGAAGTCCTGCGAGGCTCCAGACGAGTCGGCCTTTGGGTTTAACACAACTGACTCTCCATAAGGCTCTGTCAGATGTGGCTTTTGTGAGTGGGGGGTTTGAACTCCCACTAGAATCCATCTGGGACCAGCGCCGTTGGGTCTTCTAGTACCATCTGAGAGCTGCATGAAGAAAGGCCTGAGAGACACATCACCCCCAGAATGATCGACACTGACAGGCAGCAGTGCCGCTCGGAAGTGGACCTCTATCAGAAACTCTAAAATAAAGCAGCTTTCTGCTGGGGGAGGCTGTGGGGTTTACAACATGAGTATGGTCCACTTCAAACCCACACATCCATCAAGAATAAAGACAAACCGGATTGGATCGTTGATCGTTTGCAATCTGTTGATAAGGAAAATATACAGACATGAACACGAACAGGTTCTGATCCAGATGCTTGGAGAACCTCCTTCAGCAGCAGAGCACTCTGTGGTTTCCTGTTTGTCCCTCGCGGTTCTGGAGGAGCTCTGACCCACTCTCCTTTCCATCGTTGGTTTCTGCTCAGCTCTCTGAAGGTCCACCAGTGTTCAGTAAAGTGGGAGTTCTGGACTCTGACTGGATCATTGCAGCACGTTGGTTCTGTTCTTTCTGACCCGTTCTGTTGTAGATCAGTTGCTGTGTTTGGGATCACGGTCCTTTCGGACCCACTTGTGTCCAAGCTTCAGCTGTTGGACTCCAGAACCCGTTGGTCTACAGGGGAGTTCTGGTCCACTCAGTGACTGACAGGAGCCCAAACCATCGGCTTCCACCTCCGTGCTGACAGCTGGGAGGAGCAGTTTGCTGCAATGCATTCTGGGTAAACATATGTCCTTTGGTCTGCTTGTGGTCCAGAACTCTTGTGGTTCCTTCAGATGAAACTTTCTAAACCTAAGTCGAGAAGAGGTCATGACCTTTGACCTGCGCACTGAAACATGTAGAGTCACTGCACAGTCTGACCTTTAGGGTGAATTAGCTGTGCGAAATGTTCTCTTGTGAAGAATCCATCTCTGTGTAGACTGATGGACTCCAGATAGTTTGGAAGTTGTTTCTTTAAGGTCATTGCTGATGTCTTTCCAGCTTGACACTGCAGACTCTCTTTAACCGTTAGCTTACATTGTGCACGCAGATATTTAAAACATGTTTAATGAAGACTGTTGCAGCTGTGTGTTTTATCCAGTTGATCCAAAAAGCTTAAGCTACAACCATTTATAAGAAACTAAAAATTTCACATGAATTTAATTAATATCAGCAAATACATAATAAATTGAACAAAGCTGACAGAAAATGTTACCTAAAAATGTGTTGCCCAATAAGCTAAAAATGTTTTAGAACAAAAAAAATGTTTTAGACGTGTTAAAATTAAGCCCAGATAAAGAAAGAAACCTTAAACATGGTGCTTTCCCTAAACTAAAAATGTTACTAAGAGTTAAATTAATGTCTAATCTCAGTGTTTTACTGCCAACAAAGACCCTGACAGGTGTTCACTCACCTGCCTGACTAAAAGTGCACTTAGCAGCCAATTTACCCACTGGACGCCTGTTCCTACTGCTTTTTTAACATCCTGATTCAAACTCCGGCTCAGTCATGTTTAATTCAGAGCTTTTTAGTTTATTCACAGTGATGGACACGTCTGACAGTGAAGGTGGACATTTTAATTAGTTTTAAAGGTTATACAGTGACGGTTATCTAACTATGAGAAAAGGATTGGTATTTATTCCTTTTTTCCAGGCACATATTACTGATACAGCTTGCTTAAATACAAGTTTAAATATCAGTGATCACGAGAGAAATTGTATTTCTTGCAAAAATGCAGTATGAATGCTTATTGCTGAAGAACTTGTTGAAAAACTGCTGAAATTACCTAAACACATGCTGAAATATAGCACAAGTGAAAGAACAAGCCAAAGTTAACAGAAGAAAGCAGAAAGAACAAATATTTGCTGAATTAGATTTAAATAATCAGAAATTAGCACAAAAATAGCTGAAAAGGCATAAAGAAGTTTACACTACCAGAAAGAAGTGGAATGAGCTAAAGAAAATGTGGAATTAGTTGAAAACGCTGAATTTAGGACAAAACAACAAAAAAAAGTAGCTGAAATAGCATAATAAGCTTAAATTATCAGAAACAAGTTAATTAGGCTGAATGTAACAAAAACTACCACAGAAAACTTGAATTTATCTAAAAACAGCTGAAATTAGCTAAAAGAATTGAATTATCTGAAAAGGTAGAATAATCATAATCAGAATAAGCTTTATTATCATTGCAATGAGATACAACGAGAATATGTCCATACAGTCATCCGAAAGATGGGCGGAGTGCACGTAGCTGCTGCTATACAGCACGGTCTTCTTATTCTTTTCAGAATACATTTTTTACATAGAAAAAGGGACAAAGCCATGAGGAGAGTATTCCGAAAAATATCTCTTCACACCTTGTCCTATCAGGACACGATTTAAGACATTAAAAAACTCTGCTAGCAGCACATTTATGAACACGTTACATATGCATTTATGACGAGGTGGCCCATGAAGCAAACAGATAGTCCATTGTCCTGATAAGATGATGGTCAACCAGCACAGTTCTGATAAGCCTCCACAGAAGCGTGGGGGTGGGGGGGAAGATGGGCGATAGACAAAGCTTTTCATTAGTTTAAACTTTTCCCAGGAGAAGTTGATAAGTCAATCTGTTTCAAGGCCAGTTAGATTCGGATAATCCACAATTGTTTATTTATTCAGGTAGTCTATTTTTTCTTGTCCGCCTTTGAGTGTCAAAGTCAAAGTCAACTTTATTGTCAGAACTGCAATATGTACAGGACATACACAGGATTGAAATTGCGTTTCTCTCAGTCCCTCGGTGCAACAGTAACCATTTAAACACTAAAACACTGAAACATTTAATAAACATAAGCATAAAATAGTAAAAGTGTAACACTGTCCTGAGTTTTTGCATAGTAGTATAAAAGTATGAAAATTTACACCAACACTAAAACACTAAACATTTAATGAACATAAGCATAAAATGAAATAATAAAAGTGTAATACTGTCCTGAGTTTTTGCATAGTAGTATAAAAAGTATAAAAAGTATATCTATAAAATAAACTGAAGGTTCTAGCATTGACATTTGCAAAGAGTGGCACAGCAGCATATGAGTTAATGTACACAGTATATGTATGAGGTAGTTGATGTTGGTATAGAGGCAAAGTGGCATATGCAGTAAGGCACATAAGGCACATTTGGCATCCTTAAATAAGGCTAGTCAGAGAATACTGTATATGTATCAGCAGTAGTGTAGATATAAAAGTAGTGTAAATGTAAACAGTAGTAATAAATGTAAACAGTAGTAATAAATGTAAACAGTATTAATAAATGTAAACAGTGAATGTAAACAGTAGTATGACTATAGGCAGTAATGTAATACAAACATTAGTGCAAATATGAGAAGTAGTGCAAACTGAATGAGCACATGACCGAGAGTTTAGTGAATAACCCGTTTGATGACACAGAGTCCAGTGTTAAAATCTTTGTGTTGTGTGGTAATGTGTGAGAAAGTTTTTTGTGTTAAGGCAGTTCAAATGGGAGGGGAGGCAGAGCAGGCAGAGTGTTTAGCATTCTGACTGCCTGATGAACAGAGCTGTCTCTCAGTCTGCTGGTTCGAGCCTGGAGACTCCTCAGTCTCCTCCCTGATGGCAGCAGTCTAAAGCGGCTGTGTAGTGGGTGTGTGGGATCACCTGCCATGCAGTGGGCTTTCCGAGTGAGGCGTTTGCTGTGTAAGTCCTGCAGTGAGGGCAAGGAGGTGCCGACGATCTTCTCAGCTGCTCTCACGATGCGCTGGAGGCTCTTGCGGCATGATGCAGTACATGCACCAAACCACACCGTGATGCAGCTGGTCAGGACACTTTCTATGGCACCCTGTAGAAGGTGCACATGATGGGGGTTGAAGCTCCAGCCCTTTTCAGCTTGCGGAGAAAGTAGAGGCGCTGGTGAGCCTTCTTGGCCAGTGATGCAGTGTTCCTGCTCCAGGACAGGTCCTTTGAGACGTGCACTCCCAGGAACTTGGTGCTGTCTACTCTCTCCACTGCGGTGCTGTTGATGGTCAGAGGGGCATGTTGGGCATCCCTCTTCCTGAAGTCCACAACAATCTCCTTTGTCTTCTCCACGTTGAGAGTGAGATTGTTGTGTCCGCACCACAAGGCCAAGCGGCTCACCTCGTTCCTGTAGTCCGTCTCATCGTTGTTGCTGATGAGACCCACCACTGTTGTGAATATAATAATCCACAATTGTTTATTTATTCAGGTAGTCTATTTTTCCTTGTCCGCCTTTGAGTGTGTACTGATGCTTCCAACGTCCGAAATGGCCAGATTAGGACGCATTCTACTGGTCCGTGCTTACGAGCCTCTTCAAGGTCGTTTTCATGCTGACGAGTCCCAAATCCGCATGTGGCCTGTGATTCAAATCACTTCCATCTTACAGTTTTGCACATAAATTAGCTGATTTTGAGTCTTCAAAGCATGCAGACCTTCACATATAGGCAGCAGCCTGACAAGGGACAAACTAGCTGTGGCCGTCTTCTTTGTAAGTTGATGAACCAGGAACCAAGCAATTCCAAAAGCAGGTAACCTGTTATCATAAATGCCATTATCAGCAATTTGGGCATCCTCAATCAACAGCAGAGGTAGACAGATCCAGCTGCATGTGTCGTCCGGCCAGATGAGGGTTCTCCAGGACCCTTTCGCTTTGTTGAAAAGATTTTGTCATGTGTGTCGAAAGTCCAGTTGATCTGATCCAAAATACCGGTAGTAGTTTTCATTTCAGAAGATGTGTAAAAACAGGAGCTGCTCCAATACACATACAGAGAGCAAAAAAGCAGGAGAAAAGGGAGCGGGATGAAAGCGTTCGTCTCATTAGAGAGCTAGTGAGGAAAAAAGCTTCAGTTTTAGCAAGCTTAAATTATCAGAAGAAAGCAGAAAGAACATGTTTGCTGAAAGAAGCAGAAATTAGCACAAAAAAGTGGAAATTATCTGGGGAAAAAACTAAAATTAACAAAAGACTGCTGAAAAGTTGCTGAAAAGGCAGAGAGAAACTTAAATTACCAAAAGGAAGTGGGGGAGCACATTTTTGCTGAACTGGGTTGAAAAAAGTTTAAATGAGTACAGAAAATGTGGAATTAGCTGAAAATAAACAAAATACAATAAATAAACATAAAACAGCTATATAGTAGCTGAAATATTAGAAAAAGTTTAAACTCTTTTTGGGACCAGTGCTTCTTTCATCTTGATAAGCTGAAAGCAGCATAAAAAGCTGAAATCAGAAGAAAGTTCAAATAAGCATAAAAAATATTGTAGTTAGTAAGAATCTGAAAGGAGCGCAAACCAGCTGCAAAAAAACTACGGAAACTAGCTCAAAGTAGCTGAATTTTTTTAAAATTTGCAGAAGGAAGCTGAAAGAAGCTGAAGCTGAACAAACATGAGTACCCACTATTAACCTGGAAGACTAGTTCAAATGATTTAGTATTTATTTTATTTTGTACATTTCTCTTTCTTATTCTACAGTTTCTGTCATCAGACCTACTTGCTGCTTCATCCTAAAACAATGACACCTCCTGTGATGTGCTTCCTTGTCATCCTGGTTCTGCCTCATGCTCCAGACAATGAGTTCTGATCCCTCTCTTACGTCAGCCATCTACACAGAACATCTAAACCTCTGCCATCCAGCCTTAAGGTTCGTCCTGCCACTCTCTATCACCATCCTTCACTTACTTGATCCTTGATCCGCTCCACCAGTCCCTCCAACTCCAAACCTAAAAGAGAAGACCATAAAGTAAGCCTGAACGACCATATCTGTGCAGCATCATCATATCTCGCTCTGACATCAACACCCTCATCGTATCCCTTTCCCTGCAGATGCCTGCTGTGTTCCTGTACCAGTTTTTTCTGCTGGTCTCTTGTGTTAGTCAGGACTCTGGGAATTTGAAGAATTAATGTAAATGTTCTAGTTTGCAGATTTGGCTACTAAAATGTTTTTCCATTTACAGATAAAAATGTTTTTGGATGCATGGAAATTAATACTCCTTAAAGAAAGAGATGAGGAAACAATCTTTGTCTTTAAGTTTATTTTCTCTTTGCAGAGGAACTCAATCAGAATAGGCCAGACATGAAAAAAGTCAGCCCCCTAGTGAGTTGAGGAAGTCTCAGACTCCTGCGTCTTTCTAAACACTGATTACACGTCATCTCGTCTCATGAGTACTTCATGGAAAAATACAGGAGAGCTCAAAGCTCTTTGAGCTGTCTGACCCAGAAGTTGCTGATGTCTGCTGAAATTAGAAAACAGACACGAGCAGAAACTGTTCATCAGGAAAGACAAATGTTAATTTTTCTCAATCACAGATGCAGCTTACAGCTGCTGTTTGGGGCTCCATTTCTGCTTTGCCTTTCTGTTGAAAATAATCAAAAGGTGAAAACATAAAACTGGACCTCTGTTCTGAAGCTGAACACGTTTGTCTTCATCAGGTCTAGTTTTTGTTTAGAGAACTGCAGGAGAGGCCTGGCTGCAGGTTAGACAAGAACTACCATATTTTCTGGCCCATAAGTAACAGCTTTTTGCACAATTTACCGTAGAAATCGGGCTATAACACGCCGTTTTTTTACTCATTTGAATGTCTTGCGTGTTATACGCCGAAGCGTGTTATTTATGGATTTTTTCCCATATTTTTAGACCCATTTTTGGCTCTGATATCGCCGTTTTTCATTTTGGGCAAAAAATGGTGCAGTACCACTTTTGTCCGCTAGGGGGCCACTTCCAGACCGTTTCTAGCTCATGTGTCCGAAAAAAGCCTCCTCTGGTCGGACTGACTCTGTCGCTGCCCGCCTCCTGCTCTGGATGTAGCTGTCATTAGCTGTGTTGTTAGCTGTTTTTTTAGCAAGATAACTCATAAACCACACCGCGGATTTTCTTGAAACTTACAGAGCGTAATTATTTGGTGGTCATTTACGAACTGTTAGCTGCAGAAGATATTTAGAGCTATAAAAAAATCGCTCTTTTAGCTGTTAGCAGCTAACGTGAACAGATACCTACTGTTTAGATGAACAGCTCTTAAACCACTCAGATATTTTTTAGGCTTAGAGTGTAATTATATGGGTTTAGTTTACAAGCTGTTGACCTGTATAAGACATTTGAGATAAAATTCGATTTATTTATAATTTATTTTAGTAGCGCACGAGACTGTTTGGAAGATGTCAAACCGAAACAATTTAAATTCAGCAGATTTGAACGTTTTGTGAATTGATTAAGGAACTGTTAAGCTCAGGAACCCTTGTGCTATAATGTCAGCTAAGAAATATATTTTTTTCTCACCAAAGATATAATAGTTTTTACTGTATCTTGTAAATTTCTACGTGCCGGCTCGCTTCTGTGGCCGCCATTTTAAGCAGGGCAAATGAGGCGCTGACGCGTCACGTAGCGGTGACGCATAATAGATGTGTGTTATGCGCCGAAGCGTGTTATTTACGGATTTTTCCAATATATTGACAATAATTGGACAAAGCGTGTTATACACAGGAGCGTGTTATAATCTGACGAATACGGCACATGCCCTGTGACTTATACACCGACGCAACTTATTATTTTATTTTTTTCCCCCAACCAATTTTTGGCTGAGATATGAACACTACCATTTTCAGCCACTAGATGGCACTTGAGTAGTATGGCATGCCGTTGTGTCATGTAGGTAAAAGTGGCTATTGCATGACACATTCAGCTTGCCATAGACTGCCACCTTCATCCAGCTTGCCTGAAGGTACTGTCAAATCAACTTCATTTTGCTGCGCCGCCCCAGTGAAATGAAGCTGATTTGACCATTGAAGTTCGTTTATTAAGTAAAAGTTCAACTAAGACACACTTTTGCTATAACGTTGAGCAAACAAATAATTGTTTTAAGCACTTATCTTGTTAAATTTTGAAGAAATGTGCAGCATTCCTCCTTCCTGATTTCCTCCCTCTGTGCGCTCCTGGAGCACCGAAGCAGTGAATACTTTTGAAATGCAGCTGATTTGACCATAAAAGTGCATTTATTAAAGAAAAGTTCAAATGAGACACACCTTTACTATAATCTCGAGTAAACAAATAATTGTTTTAAGTGCTAATCTTGTTAAAGTCTTCCCATGCACATTTCTGCGGCCGCCATTTGGCAGCCAAGCGGTGACGCGTAACAAACGTGAAGCGTCAGCAGGGTTGGATAATAGATTTGACTTATACGCCAAAGCGACGTTACGGATTTTTCCACTTTATTTGGACTGATGCGACTTATCTCAGTGTATTGCATGTAAAATATGGTACTCGGCCTCACAGTGGAGGCTCATTAGGCTTGTTGCCTGGTTCAGAGATGTTTGGGTCACCTGCATGAAGGACTGGAGTTGACCTGGGATCAGGTCTAATGCTGCTCTGTAGGTTTTAGAAAGCTGAAATCTGAAACCTCATCCTTGATCTAAAGTTGTTTTTTTCTTGTTTGACATAAATATCTGCCTTCATCTTCACGGAATAACTTTGGGAGCCATTTTGGATCAAGATGGCTGAGAAACTTTGATGGGGACTGCCATTTTGACTAAATGGTGTCCATGTGGCAGTCCCCATCAAAGTTTCTCCAGGAACTTTCTCGTTACATGGTACTAATAAGCCACATAAAGACATTGCTTTACAGGTGCTGGTCATAAAATTAGAATATACAGTAATGAAAAAAGTTTATTTATTTCAGTAATTCCATTCAAAAAGTGAAACTTGTATATTATATTCATTTATTACACACAGACTGATATATTTCAAATGTGTATTGCTTTTAATGTTGCTGATTATAACTGACAAATAATGAAAACCCCAAATTCAGTATCTCAGAAAATTAGAATATTACTTAAGACCAATTAAAAAAATATTTTTAGAAATATTGTTCAACTGAAAAGTATGAATATGAAAAGTATGAACATGAAAAGTATGAGCATGTACAGCATCAATACTTAGTTGAGGCTCCTTTTGTCTGGATTACTGCAGCAATGCAGCGTGGCATGGAGTACATCAGTCTGTGACACTGTTCAGGTGTTATGAGAGTCCAGGTTGTTCTGATAATGATCTTCAGCTCTTCTGAATTGTTGGGTCTGGTGTATCACATCTTCCTCTTCACAATAAACCATAGTTTTTCTATGTGGTTAAGGTCAGGTGAGTTTGCTGGCCAATTAAGAACAGGGATACTAAATCCTTAAACCAGGTACTGGTAGCTTTGACACTGTGTGCAGCTGCCAAGTCCTGTTGGAAAATGAAATCTGCATCTCCATAAAGTTGATCAGCAGCAGGAAGCATGAAGTTCTCTAAAAATTTCATGGTAGATGGCAGTGTTGACCTTGGACTTCAGAAAAAAGTGGACCAACACCAGCAGATGACATGGCCCCAAACCATCACTGACTGTGTAAACTTGACACTGGACCTCAAGCAACATGGATTCTGTACCTCTCCTCTCTTCCTCCAGACTCTGGGACCTTGATTCCCAAAGGAAATGCAAAATTTACTTTCATCAGAGAACATAACTTTGGACCACTCAGCAGCAGTCAAACCTTTTTGTCTTTAGCCCAGGTGAGACGCTTCTGATGCTGTGTCTTGTTCAAGAGTGGCTTTATGCAAGGAATGCGAAAGCTAAAACCTTTGTCTTGTATACTGTATGTCTGTACGTGGTGGTTCTTGAAGCAATGACTCCAGCTGCAGTCCACTCTGTGAATCTCCCCCACATTTTGGAATGGGTTTTGTTTCACAATCCTCTCCAGGGTGCAGTTATCCATGTTGCTTGCACTGATGCATGCTCAATAATCCAGGTAGAAAAATCTGTAAAAAAGCTAAGTCTGGTCCAGAGGACCAGACTTAGCTTTTTTAGATCCCTGTTGCTTGTACACTTTTTCCCTACCACATCTTTTCCTTCCCTTCTCCTCTCTATTAATGTGGTTGGACACAGAGCTCTGAACAGCCAGCTTCTTTAGCAATGACCTCTTGTGTCTTGTCCTCCTTGTGCAAGGTGTTATTGGTCGTCTTTTGGACAACTGACAAGTCAGCAGTCTTCCCCATGACTGTGTAGCCTACAGAATTAGACTGAAACCATTTAAAGGCCGTTGCAGGTATTTTGAGTTAATTAACTGATTAGAGTGTGGCACCAAGTGTCTTCAATATTGAACCTTTTCATAATATTCTAATTTTCTGACATACTGAATTTGGGGATTTCATTAGTTGTCATCAACATTAAAAGAAATAAACATTTGAAATATATCAGTCTGTGTGTAATGAATGAATATAACATAAGTTTCACTTTTTGAATGAAATTACTGAAATAAATCAACTTTTTCATTATACAGTATTCTAATTTTATGACCAGCACCTGAATATTTTCAACTCTTCTTGTTCAGAAAACGTCAAAGTTGAACTTTTAATGTCCAGATTTAATCCATGTCTGCTGAATATGGAAATAAGTCCGGACATTATGCAGTCCAGTGGAGCATCACTTGATGAGCGTGAAGCATTTATTAAGGGTTTGGTTGGAGACTAATGAAAGCCTTTTAACCTGCGACTCATCAGAGCGTCCACGACAAACCAAGTCTGGCATCAACATCCACTTAGACTCAGAAGGCGAGATTCAGCCACTCAGAAATGAGATGTTCCTTTAAAGCATTTAAAACTATCTGCAGGATGAAGAAAAAATATCTGGTTTTATGGAAACTTGTCTTCAGGATTGATAAAAGCCTTCAGACGAGGAAGCCACCCAGGAGGAAAATTACCCTGCAGCACATTTTCACTTTTTTTAAAGTACACCAGAAGAATGATCGTTTAAAATATTGAATTATAGTTGCAGACGTGCTTGTTATTATTCGTTATCTGAGCAGGATAATCGCTGGAATGCTTGGTCAGTTCAACAAAGGAAAAAATTTTGTCAGCCAAACTTTTCTTTTTATCATAGTTGCAGCAGTAACAGCAGAGCAGAGAAACAGAGAGTAACAGACTCAAACAACTCTGAATAAAGTGATATTTACAATATTTGCAAAGGAGGGAGATGGGTAAGTGTGGTTTTCAGGTAATGGGATGAAGTTAGTACGAATGTTTATTTTTCTTACAGTTTCCTTGTGGTCTGACGGTGCTGAGAGGAGGCCAGAGGATTTCAAATATGTATAGTGGCAGAGGTGGAGGTGATGAGGTAAGTAGTGATGACGAGTACTGTAGTGGATTGTAGACAGGCAGGTGAGCTGCAGGACGGCTCTTAGACCAAAACAAGTGGCGCCAGGAGTTCCAGGATTAAGCTCAACTTGGAGGCATGAAGAGAAACAGGTGAGTCCAGACTCAGACCTCAGGAAACAAGAACAGATGACCAATGCACAGAAGAAAACACTTTCAACAGTCTTTTCTATTCCTGGAGCTCATCACTGGAGACCTGCAGGATGAAAAATGCTGGCTCCCACACTTTTTTTTAAATCAAAAATATAGTTTGTTCGTTTTTTAATCAGTTGTTGATGTTAGATTTTTTTACATTTGGGAAAAGACAAACAATCCAGAGAGACAGCAGAGTTTTATTCCTTTCAGAAGAAACTTTAAATATTTTGTGTTAGAAGAAATTAGCTTTTAGAGTAAGATTTTAATTATGAATCTGTTTTTGGTTGGTACCAAATAAATAAGTAAATAAAATAAATAAATAAATAATAATGTTTTGCTAGTTTTTTGATACTTTGTAAAAAAATAAAAATAAAAATAAACTTTCTTTTGTTTGTTTTTTCTCTCTTTTGTTTTCTATTGTTTATTGTTTGTTTGTTTATTGTTTATTGTTTAAGGAAATTCTACCACTGCTGTTCATTGTTCTTTAGTTTTAGCAGGTCGCTTTCGTAAATGAGCCCATGAGGTTCAAAAGATTTACCTGACTAAATAAAGGTTGAATGAATGAATAAATACAAGTAATGGTCTTTTTACAGAATTTTAACTTGCTAACATTTTAAAACGTGAGGCAAAAAGTTTCCCTCATTTCAAGAAAAATTTTGCATTTTATGAAATAAATTTTTGATCAGTTTAGACCAAATATAGTCTTGTTTGTTCAAATCATGCACGTTCTTCCATTCCAAACGGTAACATTATGGGGTCCAGCTTCATTTAGGATGACCAGTAGCTCTTTGCCCATTGAAGTGCCTCTACCTCCCCATCGGTGAGACAGCAAGCGGTCACATTTTCCTTTTCCTGAGCCGTGCACTGACAGAGATGTGGATCTGAGGGCATGTGTGGGGAGTTGGAGGCCGGGTGCAGGGCGGTGCCACCTTGATGGCTGACGAGCTCAGAATGACAGCTGAGTGGAAATGAATGTGGACAGCTGAGCAACCGCGGGGCAGCCCCGGCCGAGGGTCACCATCCAATGACCTTGTGCTATCTTGCGTGGAGAGTTGATCTGACAGCAGGAGGCCCAGGGCCACGGACACACATGAGGGGGGCATAGACCCACACCAGGACTCAAGACTGACTGATGGATTCAGAAGGAGTGTGAGGACCGGGAGGTGTTGAGCCGTTAAAATGGACACTTTGCATCTCAATTAACCAGTTAGTTCTGGTGTTTGTTATTTTTAATTGGCTTGGGTGGAGATGATCATGTGGTGTAACATTAAAACATGTTGACTGGCGGTGCTTGTGTTTTCATGGATACTACTTAAAAAGATCCAATAAAATAAAGAAAACTATTCATCTGGAATAATAACTCTGTTGAAATGTTCTTATCCAGTGGAGCAGGGAAGTGTCGATAACGTTCATTCAACAGCTGCAAGTGTTGGAATTGCAGCAGGAAAATACTTGGATCAGCCATGTTTGGCTACGTTCACACCGCAGGCAAATCTGACCGATATCTGATTTTTTTATGACAGTCTGAACGCGACAAATCCGATTTTTTCAAATCCGACCCAGGCCGTTTCAGTATGTGGTTTTAAATCTGATATATATCTGATGTTTTCAAAGCGACTGCAGTGTGAACGCTCATGTGACTTACATATGACTTTTGCATCACCGATGTGAGACCGACATCACAGTTCTGCTCCAGTTCGGGCGGGAAGCAGCGAAATAAACAAACATGAGAGGTAACAGCCACAGCTCCAAAAATCACCATCACTAAAAATTTTGCTCGCTTTCTTCTCAGTTTTCTTTTGCCTTTAATCATTTGGATGTTTAGCTTTCCCCGATTGGACAACAACTTCTAAATTACCGAACACACACTGAAAACTGTCGCGTCCATGTTTACTTCCGCAAACACAGGGTGCTGCGTGTCACGTCACGTTCTGAGACACGTTTTCTTCTGCGCATGCGGGTCGCTTCTGCAATGTAGATCGTTCACACTGGAGTCTGATGCAGGTCGCATTTAAAATGTAGTGTGAACGTTCACACCAAAAGATCGGATTTTTTTTTTTTATCGGAATGAACCTTTTACCAGTTGACTTCATCACGCATGCGCACTCGCATTTTTCGAGAATTAACCGGAAACTAGGGCTAACGTCGGAGTGTTTTCATTACTGCCAACTGTCGCGGTGGGGAAATATGACTTTTATTGTGTTTAGAATTGTTCGAGGCAACGTAAACAAGTAAAAACGAGTAAAAGAAGAAGGTGAGACGGTCGTTTTACCAAGTCCCTCTAGGAAAGTCGAGTAAAGCGACTAAAAAGGAAGTTATGGCTTCAAGCACTTCGCCGGCAGGACTTCACCCCGACACAAAACAGCAAAGTGTGTAATCAGCATTTTTTATCTGGCATGGCCAAACTCCGTGGATTACGTTCCTACATTACATCTTGGATATGGGAAACAGACAAAACAGAGAACAACCTCCCGCAGCTGAACAACATGCTACTGGACAGTTGATAAGCTAGCAGCTAGCTAGTTCTACTAGACCTCTCTGTACCACAGTCCACTGCCTGTGTTGAAGTTTCAACCTGCGACATGCAAGGAGATTCTTCCTTCAACCCCCTGAAGAAATAACAGGTGAGTAAAATGTCATCAAACATGCAGCTGTATAAAAATGAACAGACCACTGCACTGTTAGCCTGTTATCATTTGAACTCTTTCTGGGTTGAAATAATATACAGTAGTTTCCACAAGACAAACATGTTGTTGTTTTTTTTACATTATTTGAGGTCTGACAGCACTGCATCTGAAAACATTTCGGCCATTTCTCTGTTTCTGTAAATTAATAGCACAATTTTGCTGGGAGCATCTGTGACATAATGTCACCGAAAAAAAGGAGCAACCATCCTCTCATCAAACATATACCGATAGAGTGAAATGAGAAGAAATGCGAGAAAAAAAAAAGATTAAATGGAATTAGTGTTGATAAAAAAATAACTAATATCTCAAGTATTAATTGTATAATAATATTTCTCAGTTGGAAAGGGATATACACATTGCTAGCATAAAGGAAATTCAGAAAATCTTATGGCATATATGCTCAAACTGAGGTTGCTATTGAAAAATTAAATGCTCTAAATAATGTGTTAGGTTTAAATTACAAGTTCATGCAAATTACACATTGCATAGAGGCATTTCATCATAATTCATCTGAAAAAAAAAAGATGCAATTGTCACTAGTTTTAAAGGGGACCACACATGCAAAATTCACTTTTTAATGTTTTTTTACTAAACTTTGGGTATTTACTTCATAAAAAAACAGTCCTTGTGCCAAAAAAATGCACCCAGTGGTTTATTTACTCTAAGTAGATTTATTTGTCTGTGATTAAAAACGCTTCGTTTCACACTTCCTGCGGTTTGTGACGTCACAAACCGTAGCCAATCACCTCAAACCTGAGTCCAGCCCCTCACCTAGCAACCCCTGGTGATGCTCCACCCACTTGAGTATAAAAGATGTCACGGTTGCCTAGCGGTTTAGGAGCTGACCTGGCGGTCATTTATTCATTTATTTAGCCCCCGGGGGGCTAGGGGTTTGCCCTGCTCCAGCCATGCAGCACATCTCGAGTAAAACCAGAATGTTTTATTACCTTGTTTGAATGAACTCTGTCTCGTTGAAACTGTGCACACACACTCTCGCGGTTTGGACTTGTTTCTTATATGATGAAGGACTACTTTTGCACAACTGTCAGTTTGGTTGAGCGGTTACGACACTTGAGCGCCACGCAGGAGAGCGGAGATCGCATCCTGTCAACGGCATCTTTTTTTCCCCCCCTTTTTTTTAAAGCCTTTTGTTTCGGAGAAATCGGGGTGAGACTAGATATATACATCGACATAATAATACTTTATAATTGTTATTTTTACGTTTTAGTTCAATTTTTAGTGTAATATCGCTCCCAACGCGCAGCCGGCAGAAAACTGTGCACACACACACTCTCTCTCGCGGGGCGACAGTCTGTACCATCAAGCACCACTGATCGATATATTTTCAGATTAGCAACTTATTTATTTTAAGAATACCTTTCACTTCATCAAAATCTAATCAAAACTTCAGCGTTCTAAATGTAGGTGGTTGTGATTATTTCTTATACGATGAAAGACTGCTTTTTGCATAACTACCCGGTTGGCCCAGAGGTAGTGAACCGGACTCGTAATCCGAAGGACACGGGTTCGCCTCCCGGTCGCGGCATCCCTTTTTTTTTTTTTAAGCCTTTTGTTTTGCAGACCGCCGGCGAAGACACCATTTGCGTGCGGGAGTTGTTGGGAGCTACTGACTTTTGAGGTCCGGGGGTCCGGTCAAAGGTTGCCTCATGCGGATAAATTAACTGGAGCGAGACATTCTGTGAACTTTGTGTGTGGACTGAAGCAGTGATCGCTCCCAAAAGCGCCGCATGCAACGAGCGGAGCTAACACCGCCCGCTCGGAGGAGGAAAAGCTATTCGAGGCTAATGCTAAAAAAAGGAGCTGCAAATGGCGGCGCGCGCAGAGGGCTTTTGGTAAGTTATCTTAAGCTACTAGCACTAACAGTAAGTCAAATGAGTAATAAAAAAGAGCTAATTTTAAAATAACAACATATTAGAGATACTGGCTGTTACAGAGGGCGTAGTTAATGTAAATAGGTCTTTGTAGGGCGTGGCTTTCAGACCTCATTATTCATAAACCGGTCGTTTAGAACGGAAGTGAAATTTGGCAGAATTAGAAAGGGGATATTTTATTATCTAAGCATTATTTTGTGTATAAAATTGACTGAAAATGGTCTGGATAGCCCACAGATAAACCACAAAAAATTATATATCCTACATTTGGTCCCCTTTAATGAAAACCCTGTATATGCCTATTCCTTGATATTTCACGCACCTTTCCGGCAGTTCAGGATAAAGAGCCGTGACAGCCCCTGGTTTACTCCTGAACTAGCTGATCTCCTGCACTGGAGAGATCATCTTTGGGCCGCAGCAAGAAAATCACACTCAGACACTGATTGGTTGAAATTTCGGCAGCTAAGGAATAAATGTACAACTGCCATCAAAGCCGCAAAACGTAACTACTTCTTATCTCAGACCTCCAAAAATCTAAACGATCCTAAAAAATTCTGGAAAACCATCAAATCTCTCTCAGGCACCCCCCAATCATCTGACCTCCCATCACAATTTCTTGTTGACTCTGTTCCTGTGTCAAATAAGCACGAGATCCTGAACTGTTTCAATAAACATTTTGTTGCTTCTAGTTCATTATTTGACACAGTTACAAACGGAAAATCAGCCACTTTATCTAATAATCAAACTTCTACAAATCAAATCCCTCCTACAAGTCAACCATCTGTTAATCACACCTTCTCTTTTTCTCCGTTCTCAGTCAGTGAGGTAAATAAACTGTTAAATGATCTTGATCCTAAAAAATCTGCAGGTCCAGATGAACTTCCACCTTACTTCTTAAGGCTGGCTGCTCATATCATCACAGTCCCTGTGACCCACATCTTTAATCTGTCCATAAGCCAAAACACCATTCCGGATGCTTGGAAAACAGCCTTTGTTCTTCCTTTGCTGAAGGGAGGTGACCCCACCTCACTGAACAATTATCGACCGATCTCTAAACTCTGCATCTTAGCCAAGGTTCTAGAAAAACTGATAAACTCTCAGATCAAAAATTATCTGGACTCATTTAACATCTTACCTCTTCATCAATCTGGTTTCAGGAAAAAACACAGCACAACAACTGCTTCTCTGAAGGTTCTGAATGATGTTGTTGAAGCATTGGATGCTAAGGACTATTGTGCTGCACTTTTCTTAGACCTGTCTAAAGCTTTTGACACTGTGGATCATAACATCCTGTGTCATAAGCTCTCAGAAATCGGTTTCTCTGATCACACCATCGGTTGGTTTTCTAACTATCTTTCCAATCGGAGGCAATGTGTTCAACATAACGGTACTTTTTCCAGCTATTTAACAGTTAAAAATGGTGTACCACAAGGCTCAGTTTTAGGACCCACTCTCTTTACAATCTACATAGCTAATGTAGGTCACTGCATCCCTGATGCATCCTTACATTTCTATGCTGATGATACAG
>JBBPBX010046845.1:0-17883 GCA_038048925.1 Garcialebias charrua | reverse complement strand
TATATATATATGTATATATATATGTATATATATATGTATATATATATGTGTACATATATATATATGTATATATGTGTACATATATATATATATGTATATATATATGTATATATGTATATGTATATATATAGTCAAAGTCAAAGTCAAAGTCAACTTTATTGTCAGATCTGCAATATGTACTGTACAGGACATACACAGGACCGAAATTGCGTTTCTCTCAGTCCCTCGGTGCAACAGTAAACATCTAAACATTGAAACACTGAAACATATAATAATAGACATAAGCATAAAATAGTAAAACTAACACTGTCCTGAGTTTTTTTGCATAGCGGTGCAAGAGCATGAAAATCCACACCAACTCTAAAACTAAAACATTAAACATTTAATGAACATAATACTGTCCTGAGTTTTTGCATACTAGCACAAAAAAGAGTATAAAAAGTATAACTAAAATAAACTAAAGGTTTCTAGCATTGACATTTGCAAAGTGGCAAAGCAGCGTATGAGTCAATGTACACAGTATATGTATGAGGTAGTAGTTGATGTTGTTATAGAGGCAAAAAGTGGCATATGCAGTAAGGCACATTGGGCATCCCTAAATAAGACCGTTCAGAGCACACTGTATATGTACCAGCAGTGGTGTAGATATTAGAGTAGTGTAAATAAATGTAAACAGTAGTAATTACATGTAAGCAGTAGTAATAAAAGTAAACAGTATTAATAAATGTAAACAGAGAATGTAAACAGTATTATGATTATAGGCAGTGATGTAATACAGACATTAGTGCAAGTATGAGAAGTAGTGCAAACTGTATGAGCACATGACCGAGAGTTTAGTGAAAAACTTTGTGTTGAGTGATAATGTGTGAGAAAGTTTTAGTGTTAAGGCAGTTCAAATGGGAGGGGGGGCAGAGCAGGCAGAGTGTTTAGCATTCTATGTATATATGTATATGTATATGTATATATGTATATATGTATACACCCAACCCCCGATTTACGAACGATTTAGGGACCTAAGAACGGTTCGCAGGTCGATCGGTTCGCAGGTGGGGGGTGAAAATTATTTTAAAAAAAAAAATATTCATTCATTCAACCTTTATTTATCATGCTAACGGAGCGTGCGCACATTTAATCATGTACAGTAGTGTACTGTAATGTTAAACATTGCTATTCACATTTACAGAATAAATAAAAATATATTTTCTTACTTTGAGATGGTCAAAGCCGACATCTTAGGTTGCCATGCGTTGATTGTTGTCGGGCCTAGCAGCCCCGCCGGCCGGCCAGTGAACCACCGCAGCCGCTCCAGACCTGTGTTAGCTAGCTGGCTAGCTTCTGCTAGCCAAGCCATGAGCTGGTGTTGGAGCGGCGGCGCGATCAATCTGCAGCTTCTGCTGCTGCCTTAGACATCCACAAAGTTCACAGAGACGTTTCCAGCTCGTAATTAATCCATATGAAGCCATCCTGGTCACCAGTCTTCGGCCGGCTACCGTGTTAGCTCCCGTGTTAGCTTCTGGAGCTAGCCAGGCCAGAGCCAGGCCGGAGGTGTAGCCAGGCCGGCCGGAGGTGTTCCCGCGGCGGCCTGGCACGATCTGCGATAAATCCGCTGCTGCCTTAGACATCCACAAAGTTCACAGAGACGTTTCCAGCTCGTAATTAATCCATATGAAGCCATCCTGGTCACCAGTCTTCGGGCCGGCTCCCGGCAGCTAGCCTAAAATGGCGTCCGGTGTTCTACATGAATTTGTGACCGGAGACCCCAGTGACTGAACCTAAAACGCCGTCCGGTGTTCTACATTAATTTGTGACCGTGTAAACTGAAGACCTACTTCCTGTTTCCCAAGATTGCTCAAAAATGATCAGAAATGATCTTTTTTATCATAATTATTATTTATAAAGCCTTTAAAACAACCAGAGCTGCAACAAAGTGATGTACACATGAAATTAAGAACATTTAAACACAAAAAAAAAAAAAAAAAAAATTTTTTTTTTTTTTTTTTTTTTAAATTCATATTTTTATTAAATATGATATGTTCGTAGGTCCCGTGGTTCGCAGGTCGATGGGGTCGTAGGTCGGGGGTTACCATGTAGTGGACCTACCCAGGGTCAAATTAAGGTTTTTGAACTGTCCAGTGATGACCTTTACTGACCTCTCAGTAAAGCAAGACATTTACTACAAAATTATTCATTTAGCTATAATCTGATAACATAGTCACCAATAAGAGACTATTTCTATCTTTGATTTTAGGCTGATGTGATCAAATGAATAATTTTATTTGTAAGAGCATCAGTACATTTTAATGTCAGATAAATCAAATACTCTGCTTAATTCAAAATGTTGTACATGGAGGATTTCTCCTCTCCTCTCGAACTTGCATGTGAAGATAAAAGGAACACTTTATCTCATTCATTTTAGCTTGAGCTCAGGACAATCTAGACACCCAAAGACTTTTGTTTTTGTCCTATTTAATAATCAAGCTATTATCATTAATAGGTCCCATATGTGATGCTTAATGACGTTGTTTTAATCAAACCAACAGTATTTTGTTAAAGTGTTAAAGCAAAGGAATCAGTTTTATGATAAAATGCTGACATCTGAAACTAACACTTTATCTTTCTGACAAACTAATCTTTTGACCCCCTTTCAACATGTTGATGTCATCCTCACATCAACTTATGATGCCATTCGGCCAATCAGAAAGAACACATTTTCTGGGTCACGTCTCAGTTAAAACCTTCACATCTTACTTTCTCAAAAAGTCTGCTGGAGTAAGCCTCAAACCATGGTCTTCTCCAAAGAACTGATGATCGTCTGGTCAACACGCTAATGACCATGTCATTCAGTTAAAGACTTATAACATGCCAAGTTATAAGCCATCTTCAACAGCTGAAAAGCTCTCTTTTATTGACATTCCTTTAAGGAACGTCTTATCTTGAACAACAGCACCAGGAGCTGCCGTTACTTTCGGTTCGAGTCAAGGCGCACGTCTGGAGACGCTGAGAATGGTAAACGAACTGACCAAACTGGACCGAGGGAGACTGACCATCTTCACGAGGTAACAAGTCGTCAAATGCTTTGCCAAGGGTACCAACGTGTAGCTTTAATCGGCCGGAGAACTGCCATGTTTCTGGTTAAACACATCAAGATAACTCCCTGACTCTTAACTTTTCTTCCTCCATAAATCTTTCCTCCTATTTCTTTTCCCTCTCAACCTAAGCTGGAAACTATATTTTTTAAGTTAAAGAGCCCACAGACTAAATATGCTTAACATCTAATATTTATGTCTGTTGTGTTAAATTTAAGTGTGCTGACGTATTTGAATTGAAAGAAAGTGAAATCATGTCAATCAAGTGTAATGGTGTTAATTTAGTTGATTTATTTTAAATAAATGGTAGTGTCTCTTTGCATATCAAACTAAGTTAACGTCTTTGTCACTTAATGGCTTTGTGTATTTATCCATCATAAAGATCACAGAAATATTGGGTAAACTGAAAAAGAACAGAATCCGTGAATTTACTATTCAATCTGAATAAGTAGATTAATTAAGATAAAAAGGAGATCAGTATTAATATTGACCTCCTCATAATTCTTACATCTGGTGGCCTCGTATCGGCTTCTAAAAGTTTATTGATAAATCTGTGGTCTCAGTCATGAACTTATAACGTCATGTTTGCATAATGGAATCCAAGTTTTAAACTCTGAGGATAATAATTTTGGCTGGAAGTGTCGATACAAGCAGGTTCTGCATGTTTTTGTCATTTAAAGCTGAGAAATTATTATTGGTTTCAACTCTGTTACACGCTGTTGGAAGCATTCAGGTGAAGTTTTTGTCAGCCCGTTGTCTGTGGGAGTTCTGGTTCGGCTTCGACCCAGTTCAAGCACACACTCCGGTACAGAACTTTGTTGTTTGATCGCCGAGTCAAACTGCCTGCCCTGGAAGCTAATTTAACATCTACAAGATTGCTGTTGTGGTATTTTACATTTTAAAGAAGGTCGAAGCAGCATATACTGTTAGAACGTGTCGGTTAGTGGTTCGTGAAACCCGAGTTCTGCTCCTTTAACGTGGACGGAACCAAAGTGGACTACGTTGGCCTACTTGTAGGTCCTGACGGAGTACAACCACAGCTGACTCGCACCCAAGGCCTCGACAATCTCAAAGTCCCCACCAATCTCAAAGAACTACAAAGTTTTCTGGGCGTGTGTAACTACTCGAACCAATTCATCGAGAACTATGCGGACCTTGCGAAACCACTGACTGAACTCCTTAAAAAAGACGTACCATTTGTTTGGACTGACAAACAGCAACAGGCAATGGACGCTCTTATAAACAGGATCAAGTCAGCCCCTTGTTTAGTCTACCCAGACTACAACAAAGAGTTTTACTTGGAAGTGGGCTTCTCAGCTCATTGCATAAGTGCGGGTCTGTACCAGATACACGACAGAGACAAACGTGTGGTAGCCTACGCCAGCAAAACGATGGCAGGCCCCGAGTTGAGATTCTCAGACTGTGAGAAAGCTTTACTGACCACAGTGTGGGCAGTTAAACATTTCTCCAGCTACATTGGTGGACAGAAAATCATTGTGGAAACACAACACCAGCCAGTGACTTTTCTTAACAGTGAACGCATCAGAGATGGTGTGGTGACAAACTCACGTGTTGCAACGTGGCTCATGGCGCTTCAAAGTTTTAACCTAGACATACGTTATGGTCAAAACAAGAAGTCTCATCTGGGGACGGACTTGGCAATCTGCCAGAAGTGTACACAAGATGTACCAGCCACCCAGCCGCCGGTTGAGGTAAAACCCCCAGTAACTGAAGACCCGAATCACCACTTCTTTGATGACAATATCTGCAAAGATATGACAACATTGTACGTGGATGGATCTTCATTCCTCCGCGACAAGATCTGTAGGGCAGGTGTTGGAGGGGTCCTCCTCCAAGACCGAGAGCAGATAACTTTCAGCTACAAATTAGGCTCTCAGACTTCTCAGTATGCTGAGATTGCAGGAATCCTAATAGCTCTCCAGATGGTAGTAGAACGCTCCATCAAGACGCTAGTTATCTGCACTGACTCTAACTATGCTCGTTTGAGTTTCGCTTGTCACCTCGCTGTGTGGAAACAGAACGGTTTCCTAACAAGCGACAGAAAAGTGGTCAAACACAAAGAGCTTTTCATAGCGTGTGATCACTTGGTGACATCACACGACTTACAGATCTACTGGAAGAAAGTTCCAGGGCATTCTAGAGTCCCAGGCGATGACAAGCACTACAATGACATTGCAGATTCCTTAGCCAAAGAAGGAGCCGACGAAGGTCCTCTATGGTCCTTCGACCCCTCCTGGTTAATCGGGACTCTGCCAATACATCCTTCGGTCAGGGTTATGGCAGTCACACGTGCACAGGCCGCAACCAGACCTGCTGACAACGCAGTCTCTGTACGACCCGCACTGACTGACCCAGACATCATCCAACTACAAAAGTCGGATCCTGCTATCAACTCCATGATACTGTACCTGACTGATCCGAACAAAAATAGTCCGTCTAAAGACGACCTGGATTCCGATCCAGACCTTAAGGTCCTCTATCAGCTGCGCAAACAGCTAAAACTAATCAAGGGCATCTTAACTTTCGCTCATGGACCAACGTCCTCACCTGTGTTCGTGGTTCCCCATGACCAAAGGGGGGTGATGTTAGTTCATGCCCATGATCTCCCGTCCGCAGGACACAAAGGAGATAAAGCCACGCTGACGGCATTAAAACAAATTGCCTATTGGCCTGGAATGAAGAAGGATGTCAAGGACTACATTGAAGGGTGCGTGGTCTGTGGCCAGTTTCAGCCAACCAGACCACTTCACAGAGCACCACTGCAAAGCAGAGGCATTGCATTCCCATGGTCTGACCTCCAGATCGACTGGGTTGGACCACTCACTAAGAGCTCTAGAGGAAATAAATATTTTCTCACGGTAACCTGTGCATTCACCAAATGGGTAGAATGCCTACCAGCTCCTAACGACACAGCACAAACCACTGCTATGTTGTTAATGAATCATATATTCTCAAGGTTTGGACTTCCCCTTAGGGTGAACTCAGACCAAGGTACACACTTCACAGGTGAAGTGATGAAAGAACTGTGGAAGACGCTAGGCGTCAAGGCCAACTTTCATGTCGGCTACCACCCACAGGCTTCAGGCCAAGTAGAGAGAGCAAACAGAACTGTGGTGAGTATTTTGAAGAAATACGTGGCTGCAAACCACAAGGACTGGGACGTGAAACTCCCTCTGGTCCTCATGGCCATAAGAGCCACTCCACACACATCAACTGGCATCTCTCCCTTCGAGATGATGACCGGTCGACAAATGACTCTCCCTCTACACCTGTTGTACCAACCAGGCGACGCCGCCATGGCGACAGCCTACACCACACAACAATACATGAAAGATTTGAATGTACACCTCAGAAACACTTTTGCTTTCGCCCAGAAAAACCTGGAAAAATCCGCTGAAGGACGTAAGGCGTACTACGACCAGAAGGCCTCTCACAATGAACTCCAAGTGGGAGACAGAGTCTGGTACTATACGTTCGCCCCAGCAACTGGGAAAGGAGGGTCCGAGACCGGAACTCTCGCCCGCAAACTAATGCCCAGGTGGACTGGACCTCATCTGATAACAGACAAAGTGTCCTCAGTCGTCTACGAAATCAAAATCAGCAAAGGCCGCAAAGAGCCAATTGCTAAATGGGTACATCGAAATCAGATCAAACCTTACAAGGCGTTCAATGACTCCACAAAAGACAAAGATCTCACAAACACACCGACTTCATGGGATAATAAGGTCGTCCAAACACAAGTTAGTAAATAAACTAATCAGGTTTAAACTACCATATTTCCCACCCTATAAGTCGCATTGTCCAATTTGAACTTAGAAACGCTAAGCCTAAAACCCACAACAAAAAACTAACCTTAACAACCGTTTAAATCCACGAGATTTAATTTGACCTCGGTCATAAAGTTGAGACCTGTTTTTCTTGTGTGTTGCACTTTGGAATCTGACGACAAGAGTGTGTCGAAGCAGTGAAACGTTGTTTCCGTGTTGTTTAGTCATTACTGTTGTCATTAGTTGAGATTTTGTTTGGTTCTGAACACTCCCAGCCAAAAAGGTTTTGTATTAACATTGGTTAATGAATGATATGGATTTTAACTATGCCAACATGCAGTTCGTTTTGTTAAATCTCAATCGTCGAAGAGTCAATGTAGTTTAAAGCTACTCAAGGTACAATAAACTACACTGGTCTCACAATTTCTAAATTGAACCGATTCGATCGTTTCTATTCTAGATTATCTATTCATTTTGATGAGTCTCGCCATAGACTTCAAAATTTATTAGGAATACCAAATCCTACGTCGTTCGTCTAAAAGACAACAGACATTTAGATCAAACTATATTTCATTTTTATTTTAGTTTAACCTAAACTAAGTAATGAATGGAGGAATAGTTTGGAATTAGAGGCCTTCGTTACAGAAGCCCTCCAAAATTCTATAGGTACAGATCCCTATACCTAATTTATAGATTTGATCCACCCCTTAATTGGTAATTGTAGCTGATCTAAACCATGATAGCTTACATACCAGGTGCATATAGGTAAGGCTTAATGTAAAATCCCAATCATAAGCCCACCTTAAAAACCACATAATTGCATGACACATAGAACCAGAGTGGCACTGACTGGAAACCAACCAGCCAACAACCTTCGATGTGGGGACCTGCAGCTCCAACGCTTGGTCTTCAACCTTCGTCCAAGGGCCGCCTCCTCTGCGTCAATCGAGGGATCCCCTCTACATGCTGATTATGAAAACAATTGTTGCTGATCATTCAACAAAACTAATCGTTGGGGATTTACTGCTGTGGAATTACCGCTGTGGATTATAAGACTTTGTTTTCCAAAGGATCACAGACTTTGTTTTCCAAGAGTTAACAGACTCAGTTTTCCAAGGGATTAAAAGCTTACCGCAATGGGATTACCTCCGAACAGTATGGAATTTCCAAAACTTTATGGGATTATAATTTTTGATTTTTCTTTTCCACTTGCTGGATTACTTCAAGATCAAAGACAGTTCAAGGTTTCCTTTCGTGTTGGACCCCATCCCCAAGGACTGGCGATGGCTTCCAAAAGGGGGGAGATGTAGTGGACCTACCCAGGGTCAAATTAAGGTTTTTGAACTGTCCAGTGATGACCTTTACTGACCTCTCAGTAAAGCAAGACATTTACTACAAAATTATTCATTTAGCTATAATCTGATAACATAGTCACCAATAAGAGACTATTTCTATCTTTGATTTTAGGCTGATGTGATCAAAAGAATAACTTTTGTCATTTTCATGATGTGTGCTTTTAAGCTGTGTTATTCTGTGAGAGTTAAACTGTGTTTCACTGCTGTGTCAAAGGTGCAATCTCGGGTCACAGAGACTTCTTTTAATTTTGTTAATTCAAATGTTATCAAATGAATAATTTTATTTGTAAGAGCATCAGTACATTTTAATGTCAGATAAATCAAATACTCTGCTTAATTCAAAATGTTGTACATGGAGGATTTCTCCTCTCCTCTCGAACTTGCATGTGAAGATAAAAGGAACACTTTATCTCATTCATTTTAGCTTGAGCTCAGGACAATCTAGACACCCAAAGACTTTTGTTTTTGTCCTATTTAATAATCAAGCTATTATCATTAATAGGTCCCATATGTGATGCTTAATGACGTTGTTTTAATCAAACCAACAGTATTTTGTTAAAGTGTTAAAGCAAAGGAATCAGTTTTATGATAAAATGCTGACATCTGAAACTAACACTTTATCTTTCTGACAAACTAATCTTTTGACCCCCTTTCAACATGTTGATGTCATCCTCACATCAACTTATGATGCCATTCGGCCAATCAGAAAGAACACATTTTCTGGGTCACGTCTCAGTTAAAACCTTCACATCTTACTTTCTCAAAAAGTCTGCTGGAGTAAGCCTCAAACCATGGTCTTCTCCAAAGAACTGATGATCGTCTAGTCACACGCTAAGGACACGTCATTCAGTTAAAAGATTTATAACATGCCTGTTATAAATCTATTTCAAGCCGTGAAAAGCTCTCTTTTATTGACATTCCTTTAAGGAACGTCTTATCTTGGAAACACCACCAGGAGCTGCCGTTACTTCGGTTCGAGTCAAGGCGCACGTCTGGAGACGCTGAGAATGGTAAACGAACTGACCAAACTGGACCGAGGGAGACTGACCATCTTCACGAGGTAACAAGTCGTCAAATGCTTTGCCAAGGGTACCAACGTGTAGCTTTAATCGGCCGGAGAACTGCCATGTTTCTGGTTAAAACACATCAAGATAACTCCCTGACTCTTAACTTTTCTTCCTCCATAAATCTTTCCTCCTATTTCTTTTCCCTCTCAATCTTAAGCTGGAAACTATTTTAAGCTGAAATGCCCCTCAGACTAAATATGTGTAACATCTAGTATTTATGTCTGTTGTGTTAAATCAAGTGTGCTGACGTATTTGAATTGAAAGAAAGTGAAATCATGTCAATCAAGTGTAATGGTGTTAATTTAGTTGATTTATTTTAAATAAATGATAGTGTCTCTTTGACATATCAAACTAAGTTAACGTCTTTGTCACTTAATGGCTTTGTGTATTTATCCATCATAAAGATCACAGAAATATTGGGTAAACTGAAAAAGAACAGAATCCGTGAACATTTACTATTCAATCTGAATAAGTAGATTAATTAAGGATAAAGAGGTCAGTATTAATATTGACCTCCTCATAATTCTTACAATTTGAATGTCCTGCGTATTAAACACCGAAGCGTATTATTTATCAAAAGTCAAAGTCAAATTCAACTTTATTGTCAGAACTGCAATATGTACAGGACATACACATGGATTTATGGATTTTTCCCCATATTTTTAGACCCGTTTTTGGCTCTGAAATCGCAGTTTTTCGTTTTGGGCAAAAATGGTGCAGTACCAGTTTCGGACGCTACAGGCGCTATGGGCAGCAGCAGAGGACTCAGAGAGCGAAGAGGAAGAGGAGGGCCACTTCCAGACGTTTCTAGCTCATGTGTCCGAAAAAAGCCTCCTCTGGTCGGACTGACTCTGTCGCTGCCCGCCCCTTGCTCTGGATGTAGCTGCTATTAGCTGTGAGGTTCGCTGTTTTTGTTTGCAAGATACCACTCATAAACCACACCGCAGATTTTTAAATCCAGCTGATTTCACATTTGGTTAAGCTCAGGGGCCCGTCTGCTATAAAGTCAGGTAAGAAATATATTTTTTAAGCGTTTATTTAGCTAAATTTAAAGAAAGAAAGCGTCCGAACCGCATGTATGGAAATCGGCGAACTTTTTTTTAAATCCAGCTCAGACCAGCTGATTTCACATTTGGTTAAGCTCAGGAGACCGTGTGCTATAAAGTCAGCTAAGAAATATATTTTTTCTCGCAAAGAAATAATAGTTTTTACCGTGTTTCCTTGTGAAGTTCTTCATACTCGCTCGCTTCTGTCGCCGCCATTTTAAGCAGGGCAAATGAGGCGCTGACGCGTCGCGTAGCGGTGACGCATAATAGATGCGCATTAAACACCAAAGCGTATTATGTACGTTTTTTTCTGGTTTATTTCCAATAATTGGTCAAAGCGTATTATAGACCGGAGCGTATTTTACAACGGTGAATACGGTAGTAGCTGAGAGTACTCCCCAACACAAACACCTAGGGCTAACAGACACGTGAGTAAGGTCAGGTCCTCTGGACGGTTTCTTTTTGTTGAAACGTTTCGTCTTTCAGTAGTGGTTGACCCACTATGGGAAGGTGCTATTTACAAGACTGAGTTTGTTGCAGCTCCTTGGACTGGTGAAATATTTTGGATGAAAGATGAAACGTTTCAACAAAACTAAACCGTCCAGAGGACCTGACTTAACTTTGTTGGATTTTTCTACCTGGATTATTGAGAATGAATCAGGATGTAACCAGTTAGCACTTTGAGATTTTCACTAATGAAAAGTGTGTTATAAATTGAATTCATTATCATTATTATTAGTTGTTTATTCAATGATTACTTTCTGAGAGTTGCATTCAAATATGTCCACTTATGAGCTATTTTGCTAACACACAATGAAACAAGCACAGACAGATGTGAACAAAAAATGATCGCCTCTTACCTTCAGCAGCAGACGATATTTAATGTTTTGGCCTAATTTGCCTCAAACTTTTCTGCAGTCTTAGACAGTCGTGTTGGTGTTTACTTGAACAGGTTTATATTTAACGCTCTACGTAAAAGCTGTTGAATGAAGTTTAAATATTATTCCAAAAGCCTTTAATTTTACACTTAGTTAAGGGGGAAGCTGTAAATAAGTTCAGTAAAAGCTTCTTCTTCTCCTATTAAGTCCAATGAATCATGAAATTCTAAAATTAAATAACACATTAATACAAAAAAATCCAGTTTATATTAACTTTAATGGACCTTTGATTATGAGGAAATAATGAGGAGAAATAATTACTTGTGATTTAAATTGCAGCAAGTTGATTAAAAAAATCAGAGGCTTTTAATCTAAATTTTAGCTGAATATTCTGATATGTTAAAAGGATCATGTTCTACCTTTGTTTCTGTCTCACCTAGTGACAACAAGAGAAGACTTAAGAGACATTTTTGGTGTTTTGTGATCAAATGTGTGTAAAGAAAGGGAACGTTTGTGCACGAAGCCTGTGTGAAGAGTTTTCTACTCGTGCCTGCATTAAAGGAAGCTCGCTCACTTAAAGTTCCTGTCTGACAGCAGTCCATGTAGCACTCAGTGTAAGGAATTCACACATGGACAAAGAGAGGGAGGTGAAAGTGAGAAGGATGAGCCTCCATAATGTGCTGTCACAGGAACATTACTTGTGGGACATCACACGCTCTCTGTGGACAGACTATCGGTGGTTTTGCCACATCTGGAAATATGAAACACACTTTAATTAGAAGCAAAAGGTCAGCTTTGCACATTGTGGCTGGTTCCCGGCAGACTGCTGGTGGTGATAATACAAGCGTGCCAACTTGCCCAGAGGAGACCACTCAGGCTCCGTGGGTGTGAGGAAGAGGTACGGAACATTTAAAATGCATGCTCACTCTTCAGAGCAACTGAAGTGGATGAAAAGCAGCGACGGAGATTACCGTAGTCGTGAAGCACTTTAATACAGATGTTTAAACTTTCTGGGTTCTGTGAGATTCTACCAGCATTCTTTAAAGGAATTAACCCACCAGCTTGTAGCACAAAGTTTCAAACAAAGACTCACGTGTCTGCTAGCCCTAAGTGTTTGTGTTGGGGAGTACTCTCAGCTACTACCACACCCATTTTTTGTTTGACATTTGTAAAATCGACAGAGTTATGAACATGTTTGTGTTTTCTAGGCTTGATGTGGCCATGTTAAATCAGGCTGACTCCAAAAGTTAATCAAATGTAGATGTGTGTTTATAAATTAATTTTTGAGAGTTTAATGAAAATCTAGGAACTGATATTTTGCTAACGGACAGAGACAACTGACTAACATTTAATGCTAAAGGATGCATACTGTATATCATGTGATCTGCTAGTGCTCAAAGTCTGTGCTGGAAAAGACGAATCTAATACCAACCTAGATTCTAGCAATATATGTAAAACTAACTCGAGTTAGCCATTTATGTATTTGCTAAGATTATTTAGTTGTGGTGGCCATTTTGAAAATGACTGATTCCAAAAGTTTGTTTGTCGATCTGCACCAAATGACAACTTTCTGACAGTTTCATTAAAATCTGTCGAGTGATTTATGAGATATTTTGCCAACAAAAGAACAAGCATTCAAATGCACACAGAAGCATTTACATTATCACCCACCTCCACAAAGCCGGCATTAATTTATATGACATACTGTATGCGAAACACGTTTTGCACAAGCATTCATTTGAATAACCTGTATAAATAAAGGTTAAATGAAAACTCTGAGACATCGGAACCTTTTAAATGTGTTCACAGGTGATCACTATTCCTCATGGTTTCACAAGATCCTTATATGTGGCTTATATGAGTTTCAAGATATTTTTTAAATTATGCTACAACTGCAATGGCCCATATGACTGAGCTTTAAACATTGGTATTTTACCCATCTCACCAAAATTACATATTTTTACATTCCTTTGTAAGTAGTGTCCTCTGACAGAGTAAAAGCCAAATGTGCAGTGCTGTAAAATTTAAATTTGTTTACTCAGTGTGTCCAAGGTCCTCACATCCTGATGGTCGAGCCCCCCTGCACATGCACAAATCAAGAAACAGGGAGGTGCTCTGTTGGTTCCTGGCTCGCTTTAACGTGGCGCTGTGGTGTGATTCCGGCACACACGCCAGGAGCTGCAGGGAAGGATGTGGGACACAAAATCCATTTCCTTTGTTGTCTCATCCGCACCGGCTGCTCCTCTAGACCCAGTAAAGTCTAATCCTTCCAAACCAAGACTCTTCAACTGAACAAAACTCTTAAAAAAATAACTCTATTTGACCTTGATCTATTGTTTAAAAAAAATAAAAATAAAAGAGGAGATTTGTTACGGAAATGACTTCCAACCATAACAAAAAGATTATTGAAAAGGAGAAGAGATGACCGAGAGCCTTTTGGTCTTTCTTCTGCTGCCACTTTGCTTCTTGTTAGAGAGACAATGGAAACAACAGCTAAATGTTTTTTTTTTTTTTTGTTCCTAAAGAACAGAACTACAGAAAACTCATAATTAAACGACCTCAAGCAGTACATAAGAGTTTAAAGCAGAACCGGTCTTCACAAAACATGTGAGAGTACAACGCTGCCGTTTCTGCAGGAATGACAGAGACAAACATGAAACTGAGTCAGCAGAGGAGAAGGTGTCAATGAAAGCGTGTCAGCTACAGACAGTGCTGGGCAGCGCTAATCCAAAAATTAGTTCCGCTATTTCTAAAGCACTCATTGATTTATTTAGGTCCGCAATTTCAAAAGCACTTATGTATTACCAATGCTAGCGGACGCTAATGCTAACACGCTAACCGCCATTTTGAAGAGGGCAACTGGCGAAATAATTTTTTTAATCCAGCAGATTTGACCATTTGAACCGGTTAAGCTCAGAAAAACCTTGTGCTATACTTTATATAGTATACTATAGCTATAGCTACTAAAGCTATACTTTATATATGTATATACATATATACATATATATATATATATATATATATATATATGTATATACATATATATATATGTATATACATATATATATATATATATATATATATACATATATATATGCAGTGTTTCCCCTACCATTATATAGGCGGGGCGCCCCGCCCCGTCAACAGAACCGAGCGCCCGCCTACCCACCGCTCCAACGCACCTGTTGGCACTGACGTAATGCTAAACTAGCAGCTCGCACTGCAGGTGCACTAGCTGAAAACATAAAAGCAGCCTCATGCTGAACACTCAGCTGACACCCCCACACACACACGCGCACGGCAAACTGAGACCTCCTCCTCTGTTAAGAGAAGGTTTTTCTCTCTCAATATAAACAGCTTCCTTCACCCCCCTCTCAAACCATCTGTGCTCTCGGTCCAAAATGTGCACATTCTGGTCCTTAAATGAGTGTCCCTTGTCCGTGAGGTGGAGGTGAACAGCTGAGTTTTGTCTAGAGTAGGTTGCTTTCCTGTGTTGGGACATTCTTCTGTGAAGAGGCTGTTTAGAGTCAGAGTCAGAGAGTCTTTATTGTCATTTGCACCGCATGTGGTACATGTGATGAAAACGAGATTATGTACACAGGGTCCCAGTTACATCCAACAACAAATGCAAGAGAAAAAAAAAAGAAAAAGAACAGTAATAACATCTAGAATTAACTAAGAAAAACATCAACTAGTAATACACTAAGCCCTAATGTAGTGGAAAAACATCATTATAAACAGCAGCACGAACATGAGTCTGTATGAGCAGATGGTCACAGATGAACACAGCAACAAGAAAACAGATCAGCATCAGCATGATGTGATATTTTGCAGTGTTTATTCTTATTATTTATTTATTCATGAGTCTAACAGCCTCAGGGTAGAAGCTGTTCCTCAGTCTAGTGGTTCTAGACTAGATTAGTTTCTCCAATGTAGAGGTCTGGACAGTCCTCGCTGCACTGGACCTCATACACCACACCACTCTGTTTGTGTGAGGGGGTTTTGTCCTTAGGATGGACCAGTCTCTGTCTGAGAGTCCTGCTGGGTTTGAAATGTACTGGGATGCTGTGTTTGTTGAAAATCCTTCTGAAATTCTCTGAAACTCCAGCCACATAAAGGATGACAATATTTTTCATCTGTTCTCCTTTTTCTGTTCATTATTGTGTTTTGTAGATTTCTTGTTGTGCCATTAACTCTAAAATAGTTATTGAATGAAGTATTTACTTGTGTAGGTAATACTAGATACAACCTGTTAAAATACACCAGAATGCAGGAAATGGCATCTACTTTATTTAAAATGTATGGGGGAGGACCCCCAGACCCCTCCACCAGTGCCCCCCCTCACACCACCACCCACATTACAAACATGCTTCTGTCACTAAATCAATGGTCAGTGTGTTGCTAACCATCCTGCAGAGCAGGACCCTCACATATAACATATTACATATCTCATGAACAACAAGGTTATTGTCTTTTTCATCTTAAATGAGCCAGATCACTTCTGTTAAAAGTAAACTACTGGAAACTGCTGCTGTAATTTGATTATTTACCATACCATACCATACCAGTTTATTTATAAAGCACTTAAAAATACAGCAGCAGCCGTCCGAAGTGCTGTACAAGAATAAAAACAAGCACAAAACAATAAAAACAATCAATCTCAATCATATAAATATCGGTACATCACAAGTAAAATAATACAACACTAAAACAGAGATGTGAACTCATTCTGGTTTAAAAGCCAATGAAAACATATGTGTTTTTAAACGAGTTTTAAAAACAGATATTGATGGGGCCTGCCTGACCTTCAGTGGCAGCTCGTTCCACAATTTAGGAGCCAGAGCTGAAAATGCTCTGTCTCCTCTGGTCTTATAAAAGGTTTTTGGGACTGCTAAAAGCATCTGGTCAGCGGATCTTATTATTAAGGATATTTTAATAAACCATGTAACTTGCTATGATCCCAGGTTTTGGACAGGTGTGATATGGTGTGTGGCCACAGCGTGCACATCTGATGTTGCTCACAGTGATCCTCGGTGCGCTCAGGGAGCTTCTGTGTTAACCCAGACACGTGAAAAACTAGAGGGAACATTGGATGTGAACCAGCAGGTAAACAGGTGTGTGGACAGATGTACAGCTTACCTGGTTGTTGTGAGGCATCCCATAAAGTGCCTCCACCAGGTCAGCTGCTCTCTTCAGTAGCACCTCCTGAAGGAAAGCAGGAGGAGGAGGAGGGAGAGAAGGGAGATTAGGTTAATGCCAGTGAGTTTGTCTCAAGGTTTTAGTCCTGGTCCAGTAGGACCGGTCTAAAGGCTCCAGTGGACTCGCGTGTCCTGTCAGCGGCGCAGAAACTGTGCGCAGAGGGTTCACAATTCAAACTCAAGTGTCCACCTGAGCGGCTGCAGAGCAGCTCCGCAGGCAAGGGGCGTTTAGCTCACGGACAAATTGAGGTCACCGATTGGTCATTTGCTGACACGTCCATTTGATTGACAGGTCGCACACAAAAAAACAAGAGAGAGCTGGAAGCTCCAGCCACAGCGGTGTTCTGTGTTTATATGTTGTTAATAAAAAGGTCTAAAATAAAAAAACTGGGAGCGCTGGTCCTGCAGCCCACCAGGAAATCTTCAGACCCTCCTACAGCCACGCTGGACCTGAGTTTAATTGTTGTTTAATTTAGTTGTTAAGGCTTTCCAGCTTTTACAATCCACCTTTGACATCATCCAGTCAGCTGTTCAGTCTCAAACTTGTCCTAAATGCTGATAAAACAAAAGGGATGTTTTTTTCAAACAGGAAGTCGGTCCCAGCAGATCTTCCTCTGATTTTATCCTCAAATGGTGTCCCTATTGAGTTTGTTGATTCCTATAAATATCTGGGTATCCTGGTCGATTCACATCTCTCTTTTAAACTCCACGTGGAAAACCTAGTGAAGAAACTGAAAGTTAAACTGGGTTTCTTTTTCAGAAACAGATCATGTCTAACACTGAATGTTAGGAAACGCCTTGTATCTGTGACTTTCCTTCCCTCCATTGATTACGGTGACATTCTCTACATGAATGCTCCTACAAGCACCCTGCAGATGTTGGATGTTGTCTATCATGGTGCATCCTGCAGATGTTGGATGTTGTCTATCATGGTGCATCCTGCAGATGTTGGATGTTGTCTATCATGGAGCATCCTGCAGATGTTGGATGTTGTCTATCATGGGTGCAGTGTTGGATGTTGTCTATCATAGCATCCTGCAGATGTTGGATGTTGTCTATCATGGGCATCCTGCAGATGTTGGATGTTGTCTATCATGGTGCACCCTGCAGTAGGGGTGGGCGATATATCGAATATACTCGATGTATCGCGATATTTTAAATGTACGATGGTTAAAAGGGCTATATCGTGTATATCGAGGATCCTCCTGCTGTCGTGCGGGCTCCCACTCGCCCCCCTCCTTCCTGCAGGCTGCAGGAGCCGCGCGCGAGACTTTCAGCACAACATGTAAACACGGCAGATATGAAGAGCGCTGCACGCTGCTGAGGGGGGAAAACAATGTTCTGAGCTAGTTTGGATTAAATTGTCAGATGAGGGCATAAAAAATGTTTTTGTAGACGATGCTGAAAATAGTCCCGAAGAAAGGTCTGAACTACGAATCTTTTTCACCATTTAAACAGCGGAGTG